>APFE031606122.1:34935-72174 GCA_000404065.3 Pinus taeda | reverse complement strand
TTGATGAAAGAGAAGAATATGGAACATCTTCGTCAGCATCCAGTCACTCATCTGAAGATGTGAATTATGATGGTGTGCAAGAAAATATGAGTGATTTTGAATAATTGTTTAAGAGAAATTATATAACTGATGTATGCATCATATCTTCAAATAAAATTAATGTTTTCCATATGTTGTTAAATGAGAAGTTATGAAGCATTTTTATGTTGTTGGATTATGTCTTAAGTATGATAAATTTGATTGTTTAAATTTCTACAATGCAATATCAAATTAGAGATATAATGTCTGTTTTATTCAGTATACAAATAAAGACTTTTGATTTTATTGAGTGATATACTTTGTTCATAATGTCATGGTTTTTTAATTTTATAGTTGACAAAATTTCAATTTCTTTTGTATCTAGCATGGTGTGGTTGAAAACATGTTAAATTTATACTTAGGAAAGAAAAATGATATTCTACGAGAAACATTAATGTGTTTTTTCCTTAAAAATTAACTTTGTTTGAGGCATAAAAAATTGGTTTTAATAGCATTTTTTAAAAAGTTTGAAAATTGACCCTAAAAAAAAATGTTATTTCAGTAGCATCACTTTCGTTTTGAAGCTATATTTTGCACGAAAATTTCGTAGTAAATTTCGTAGTCACTGCCATTTTTAAAACACGTTCAAAATTGGCACCTAAAAAAAAAAACATCGTTCCAGTTATCACACTTTTCGTTTTTAGCACTGTTTTTGATGTTTTTTTGGGGTTTTTGGGCCAGAGTTCCTGTTTTGAGTTTATAGTTCCCGTTTCAAAGTTTACATTGTTCACTGTCTCTCTGTTTCTATATGTTTGTTGCGCAGGTAAAGAGAACACCTATTTATAATTTCTGATTACAATGATAAGATTATCATGAGAATCTATCGATTCTCATGTGATCTAAGTTGAGAATACATATCAAAAATTTGATAACAGATTCCAAGGTTATGACAAATTTGTAACAACTTTTCCAAATTACAATTATAATTATCAACTGAAAATCCTAATTGTTTCAGTTATTCAATCCATAAACTTCCCCTTTAATTGTCAAACTATATTTTTACTAAATTTCTTTGAAATTGATCTTCATAACTAATTGAAGGAGATCTGCACATCCAAAATAGATCTTCATGTGTAATATTAATGCGCAGCAAGTCCTTGTCCTATCTTAGGCGAGGCAAAACTAGAAAGTGTAATCCTGCAACCACATCTCAACATACCACAAACACTGTAACAACTTAGTTGTTAGTTCTACAAGAAAAATAACCTAAAACAATAATTCTCATGCCAAATTACAAATAGAATTGGACCATAAGGATGACATATAAAAAGATACATACTCAAGTTGGTAATAATTGTTACAGTGGCAAATTATAATTTCGAGAATTAAAAAAGGGTAATATAAGGTACGAAAATGAGTGCGAAAAGATGCCAATTTCACATCCCAACATTTACCACCAATTTAAGTATCTGCATCTCCTCATGTAGACCCTTGTAACTAGTTATTGATGTGGTGAGAGTGAAATTCTAAAAAATTGTAGGCTCCTATAGTACCTTATGTATCTGTTATGTAGCCTCATGAATGTACCAGTTCCATTTCACATAATTTATTAGTAATGTGATATGGATGCTAATACTGAGAGGTAGGGAGCCAAATAATAGGAAATATGAACCTAAGTCCAAGCCAACTAGTCCCACATCTCCTAATGCACTCCATATACTAAAAAATCCTAGAGAGTTCCTGGATAAAAATTTAGAAAACAATAAGGGTCGTCATCTCTTAACTCCTTCCTGCAAGCATCCCATATAAGTTTTCTCCCATCTAATGCATCGTGTCTCATCCATATGAC
Organism: Pinus taeda; assembly: GCA_000404065.3. Taxonomy (NCBI): domain Eukaryota; kingdom Viridiplantae; phylum Streptophyta; class Pinopsida; order Pinales; family Pinaceae; genus Pinus; species Pinus taeda. The sequence continues at coordinate 70,307 of APFE031606122.1, read as the reverse complement.
TATTCTAATACAACATTCCAAAACCTTGTTTCTGAACTCCTTTAACATATTCTTGGTTTCTGGACACTAATGTATCCTGCTATATAGCCTCAAGTCTCTTTTAGCAGACCTTGGTTCATTTTGAATAAGAAATTTCACCATTTCTTCATCAGTTATTACAATATCATGGGTAACCTTCCAACTAACATAATTTTTCTCAGAAGGCACAAAGTCTCTCAACTAAACATATACAACGTATAGTGTGATATTAAGATATCTCACCAAAACAAACATATTCTTGCATATATAGTTCACACAATAGATGTTATTTTGGAAAAGTGGCCTTCTAAAGATTTTCTAGAAAGTCTTGAGCCTCCCCTACCTCATATGGTCGTTTCTTCTTGAGGGTCATCAATTGAAAAAGGAATCACTTTTCTTCTAAAAACAGGGGATAGGACTGAGTAGGAGGTATGAAAATTAATATATACTGAACAATTTCTTGCATAAACTCATTTTCCTGTTGTGACAGTTATACTTCCTTTTGTAATTCTTCCTCTTGCAACAATGCTTTCTTCCTTTCTTTCTGAATCCTCACCAAGTCCTAAATGTTCAATTTTTTAGCCCATGTCCTCTTCAAATTATCAAAAAATTCCTTATGTTGTTTCAGAGGAATAACTTCATCTTTCATGGAGAATGCTAATTTCCTCCACTTCTCTAATTCATCAATAAAAAATGTTGAATTCAATGACTCCTTGGGTTTTAAATGAGTTATCTTTTTTTTTTTTTTAACTCTTATAGGGACTTTTTTAGCAGTTTCCTAAAGCATCTCTTCATTCCCATTCTCCACTAGCTGCATTATCTCAGCTGTTGGTTCTAGTGTGACAACAACATCATCAATAGGTTCTTGTGGAGAAACGGTCAATTTTATTTCAATTTTCTCTATTTCAACTACTATTTCTTACGTAATAGTAGCATAATAAAAAAGTTATTGTGGAATAGCACATTGTTTTTCTCCATCCCTCTCTGTTTCAACTACTGGTTCTTGTGTAAAAACAACATATTTAGTAGGTTCTTTTGGAACAACAATTTGTAATTCTTCATCTTGCTCTCCAACTTCAATTCCAACCAAAATAGTCGTTTTCCTTTCATAATTTTCTTCCTCTAATACTTACTTACATCCATCACATAATATAAGTGGCATTACTTATACCACTTCTTCCAAGGTTTCTAATCCATTTTTTTTTTCTAGACTGAAGTTTCCCTTCAACCATGGTAAGTTGTTTCCTTAAATTCTCTTTTTCCTCGTTGAATTTATTAATTTTTTGAATAAGGAGGTCAGTTTCAGACTCACCTAGTAAAGAGAAATCTTCTTGTTCCTTTTTCATCTCCTCCTCTTTCTATTGTTCCTTAGGGCCCTTTAATTCAAGTGGAACAACATAGACTTTAGGTGTCAGGGTATATTATTTTACAAATTCTTCTTCTTTCTCTTCATTCTACTATCCCTTAGACTCCTTTGGTTATGTTGTATTAGTACATTCCTTAGATATTTGGGAAGTTGATAATGTAACATTTACTTGCACTCTCTTGTTGGGATTCCTTCCACTGAATGGCTTTTCCAATTTCCTCTTTTTCATCAAAATTTGTATAGTAGTATATTTTTCAGATACTTCCTTAGATTCCCCAGGAATTTCTGTTTCAGGAACCCCTCCTTCAAATAATTTTGTTCTGAGTGCCCCTGTTTCAACAATATCTAGCTAAGACCCGTCTTCCTCAATAGGGCATCCATAATAAATATCCTCATATTGTCCACTATATATATCAACAGTTTCTTTAGTTCATGTTATTTTTCCATCAGCAGATGTACCAGTAGACATTCTTATGGAAATCCATCTCTTAGGGTTTCTACAATGGGGTCTAGGAGGTGTAATCACTCTTCTTTGTCTGGGAAGTGTAGTTTCTCTACTTTGTCTCAGAGGTCTAAATTCTCTATCTTCTAATGTTGTCTCATCACTTACCTCCTATTCTTCACCTTCACTTGCCTCTATTTCAGCGATTGGTGAATGTGACTTTGCTAATAAACCAGTCCATGTGATTCCCTATTGTTGCACTGGATAAATTGTGATTAACTTGATGAAAACAAGGTTGGTTAAGCATGTATTTGGATGCTTTTGTAGGTTTTAACCCTGTACAGAAATTACTTGTAAACAAATTCTTACAAAAATATAAAATATACAATGGGGAGAAACTCAAAATAAATACAGAAAGATTTTCCCCTAGATCTTAAAAGTCGGAACTACTAGATTGATTTTTCATTATATTCATTTCAATGTTACAATACATATATATATATACATGTCCAAGCATCCATAAGCCCCAATCCATTAACCCTAGATTCTAACATTACCGTAGTTCCCTTGACTGGATCTACAAAATACTATGGGCAGAAAACCATCATGCCAAAAACCATGTGTGAAATCCATGCATAAAACCATAGGTAGGTATGCCCCCCTAATATAGGGTCCAAAGAGAAATTAGACATACCTTCTACCATACCATTAGATGAAGTATTTGAAGGCCCTTCTCTCTAATATGTACAATCGTTTGATGCCATAGATGGCATTTTCTCCAGAGACAACTAGATTTTCTGCTCCAATTTCAAAAACCATAGAACTGTTGTACCCATCAATAATAGTACTACCCAAAAGATTGTACAGATTCACCAAATGAACTCCCCGCATCAATACTAGTGCTCCCCAAACCATCTTGCAGGTATCTTTCTCGAACACTGCTTTTGCACCTGCGTCATCCATCTTGCATACAAAAATCATATTTCTAGCTGATGAAGGAATATGGAGAACACACGGAAATGTTCTAATCCTTCCACCTTACAACTTCAACTTGACTTTTCCAAATCTGATGATTCTATCCTTCCTGTCATCCACTAAGAATAATTCACAACCATCATATTTTTCATAATCGTAGAACCACTCCCTATGGGGAGTGAAGTGAAAGGTTGCACGTGAGTCAATCAAACATGCCTCATCATCTACATGTGTACTTGAAGAAGAAGTCAAGTATACATCCCCATCTTCATATGAGGTGGTTTTCACCTCTGCATAAGGAGCACAATCAAACCCCTTTCCTTTCTTAGGAGCTTTAGATCTATAGTCCTTTTTGAAGTTCCCTTCCTTTCCACATTTTGAGCACACCTTTACAGGTTTTCCTGGAGATTTAGATCTCCCTCTAGATTTAGATCTCCCAATCGAGGACTTATTTATGTTTATGTTCAAGGACCATCCCTGTACACCCAAGTCATTTCCATTCTGACCCTCCATATTTTTCTGTCTCATCTCCTCTGACAGTAAGGATGAGACTATTTCATCAAAATTTAAGGTAGTTGTATTGCTACCTATTGCAACAATCGGACTATCCCATGAATCTAGTAGAGAAAACAACAAACTAATGCACTTATCTTGATATGAAATTTGAATATCAACAAATAAAAACCACCTTACCACAATATTAAAGGCGTTCAAATGCTCTATCAATGAGTCTCCATCCTTCATCCTTAGGTTACACAAATTTTTTTCGTAGGAACAATTTGTTCACCAGAGACTTATATTGGTACAAAGTCACTAATCTTGTAGCAACAAATCAACATCTTATTCATTCTTTCTACAATTGTATTTTGTTGAGGTGTGTATGGAGTAGTCTTCTCTCATGCTATATCACACTTCTTACAAAACCCTTCAAATTCCTTCTTGTAGAACTCTCCACCATTATCTGTCCTCAACACCTTTATCTTCTTCTCTATCTGGTTTTTCACCAAAGCCTTAAATTCTTTAAACCTATCAAATAATTCATATTTCTTCCTGAGGAAATATATCCATGTATTCCTTGAGAAGTCATCTATAAATTATCCATAGTACATAGACTTACCCAGTGATGGAACCGACACAAGTCCAAACACATCACTATGCACAAGCTCTAATATCCCTTTCATCCTCTTAGCACCAGAGGGGAAACTCACCCGATTCTGATTCCCATATAGACAATGTAAATAGAAATTGAAATGCAGAGAGAAATTATAAATACCTTCTACCATACCATTACCATGAAGTATTCAAAGGGCCTTCTCTCCAATATGTCCAAGCCTTTGATGCCATAACATTATCTTTTCTCCAAAGACCACACGTTTTTCTGCTCCACTTTTAGGAACCACAGAACTTTTGCACCCAACAATAACAGTACTACCCAGAAGCTTGTACAAAGTTCCAATCTGAACTCCTTGCATCAATACCAGTGCTCCCTGAATCATCTTGCATGTATCTTTCTCGAACACTATTTGTATAGTTGCATCATCCATCTTGCTTACAAAAATCATATTTTTGGCCAATTTAGGAATATGCAGAACACTTGGAAGTGTTCAAATCCTTCCACCTTTCAACTTCATCTTGAATTTTCCACTACTGATGATTCTAGCCTTCCTGTCATCAACTAAGAAGACATCGCCACCATCATATTTCTCATACTCGCAGCTTGTGGGGAGTGAAGTGAAAGGATGCACCTAAGTTAATCAACCATGCCTCATGATGTACATGTGTACTTGAAGAAGAAGCCAAGTACACATATCCACCTTCATCTGAGGTGGTTTTCACCTTTGTAGAAGGAGCATCATCATATCCATTTCCTTTCTCAGGATCTTTAGATCTACAATCCTTTTTGAAGAGCCCTTATTTCCAGCACACCTTTACAAGTTTTCCTAGAGATTTAGATGTCCCTCTAGATTTAGATCTCCCACTCAAGGACTTTTTCTTTTCTCTTCTGTGACCGTCCTTGTAGAGACAAGGCATATCCATTATGGATGAGGATATTTCATCAAAATTCAAGTTAGTTGTATTGATACCTATTGCAACAACCAGACTATCCCACGAATCAGGTAGAGAACACAAGAAACTAATGCACTTATATTCATTTGAAATTTTAATATCAATAGATATAAATTGGCTTACCATAGTATTAAAGGTGTTCATATGCTCTATCACCAAGTCTCCATCATTCATCCACAGGTTATACAACTTTTTCTGTAGAAACAGTTTATTCACCAGAGACTTAGATTGGTACAAAGTCCCTAACTTTTCCCACAAAGCCTTCATCGTAGCTTCCCCCGATATATTCAACAATACTAAATCTGGGATACACAAATGTATTGTGATCTTTTCTTTCTAATCTAATTCCCCCGGTCTTCATTTGACATTGTCGTTGGTTTAGTACTTGGATCTACCACGATCCACTAAAATTTATCCACCAGCTAATCCTCCATATCTATTTTCTACAACTCAAAACTATGACCATTAAATTTCTTGATCATTATATTTCCATTGTGCATCATCTTCTTTCACTGTAAGAATCGATCCCACATATCTCCCACTGAACAAGGTCTACCACGGGCCCGAGAAAAATACCTCAGCAGAAAAGGTATCCCCTTGAAGTCAAAACAACTTTGATACCAAATGTAAGTTTTAACACTATATAGAAATTACCTACAAACTAATTCTTACAAAATTAGAAAATATACAATGGCGAGAAACCCAAAACAAATACACAAAAAATTTCCCCTCGATCCTAAAACTGGGACTACCAAATTGATTTTTCATTATATACATTTAAATGTTACAATATATATATATATATATGTGTGTGTGTGTGTGTGTGTGTGTGTGTGTCAAAGCTTCCATAAACCCCAATCCATTAACCCTGGATTAGAACATAACCATAGTTCCTTGACCGGATCTACAAAATACTATGGGAAGAAAATCATCATGCCCAAAAACCATGTGTGAAATTCATGCACAAAACCTTAGGTAGGTTCAACCACCTAATATAGGGTCAAAAAAAAAATGGGGAGTTTCCACGGACCCCGTGCAGGGGGGCTACTACCCCTGTGTAAACCCCCCAACAAGGGGGGTTATCGCCCCCCCTGTGACTCCCTCACTGCACCCCACGCAATGAAGGGAGGGTTGGATGTCCCTCGGCGTTATGCCCAAGGCTAGTCGTGGAGTGAATATAACACACACCCAATATTTTTTCCATAAACACCACCTCTCCCATATGTTGTAAATATTTTAGTAGATAATAGGTAAAATTCAGCAATCCCTTACAAAGATGTGCCAATAATTGAATATTATCCTAAAACATCCCTCACAAGTAATCAACTTTTGAATAAATAAAGCCACATCATCCCAAGGGTGGGGAAGGGATGTTCCCTCAATACCTGTACCTTTGTTGCTTACTTCCTCTCCTAGATATAAAAAATTTTCCCTAGTTGTTGGAACTAATTTTTTCCTAGAAAATCAGTGAGCCCTTGTCTGAGGTAAACCTGTCACCTTAGCAATTATGTCTTCTATAACAACAATTATGAATCCTCTAACCTCTAAATGATGCTTCTACGAAGCCTATGTGAATTCTATAGAAATATATTTATTGAAACCCTATAGCTTCTCAAATTAGACTAACCATTCTGCATTCCAAAAAAATTGTAGGGCTTTTGGATGGTGTAGCAATACATTTATGGAGTCCAATCCATGATAGATTGTTTCTCCTCCCATGGTTTTGTTAGATATTGTTACTGCTTAGACTTGCTCAGAGACTATTATAGGGACACACTTGGTACATATAATCACTTGCTAGGGTAGAGAATATCAGTGGAATGAAATTTGGCAGTGGGTAGGGAATAATTAAGGTTACCCTTTCATTGAACTTGGGATTTTCATCATAAATGAGAACTACCAAGAATGATTCCAAGTAGTAACATTGATTTTCAGAAATGATAGCAGGAGTAACAATGAAAATGGGTAATTACTAAATTAGGATAAGTGTATTGTGCATCAGCCAAATGGTAATTACCAAATTGGGGTACAGTCATAGTGTATCGTATGATAGATACGATACACTCCTCCCCCAAATATAATTATTAAAGTCATCCTTGCTAAAAAAAATGCCATAACATGGAAAAAAATGGGACATTACATAGGAACATAAAAAGGAAGCTAAAGTGGACACTAAAAACAATTCCATAACAAGGAGAAAAATAGGGCATTACATGAGAAGATATAAATGAAGAGGTTAAACCTCAATTTTCTTGGATTACTTGTAACCATGCTCTAGGTTTTATAGTCTTACCTTAAACCATGTCAGGGTTTTATAGGCTTACCCTAAACCATGCACAAGGATTTATTGATTGACCCTCAACCATGCTTAGGTTTTTGTTGGTTGAACCTCAACTAAGGTCTTCTCGTTTGGCCTTAAACCATGCTATAGGAATCCCTATCCACTTCAATCTCACAGTTGTGGCTTTTGGCTTACCAAAAACCTACACTACAAAATGGTTTTTGGCTCACCACAAACCTACACTTACAAAGTGGTTTTAAGATAACCACGAACTTTATAGAGGTACACTTACGTCACCACTAACTTAGGTACATACTACTACAAATTTTTCAAGGACCACTACATAACATCATAGAATTTCTTACTAATACATGTATGTGACACATAATACACCATGATCGCAAGTTTATTCCAAAAAATCAAACAAACATTCACTCAGTTTCCCATCATCCTTCAATCTTTAATGTTTCTCCAGCCACTATCCTCTAGTGCCATCTTCACTGTCATGTCTTCATCATACCCGATATTCAATAATTCCTGAATTAAATTTGTTTATTTTTGGAATGGCCAGTTCCAACATCGGCTCAAACTCATGACAATAGTTGGTTAGACTAACTGTCAGTAAATTCTTTTAAACCATATTTACATCAATAACATGATAATTTTTAAGGACTTGAATCAGTGTACTAGGAACCACTAATCATACACCTTATATAGAAACTTCTGACAACATCATGACTCCAATCACTTCCCAAAAAACAAAAAAAATTGTGCAACATCAACATAAGTATGCTCCAAGAGAGCCTTCTATCATGGGCTTCTGGATCATTGACCTATTTCTTGGGCACACAATAGGAAATAGAGGGACAATTTCCACAACTGTGCATTCCCTACACATAAGATTACATATCTCAATCAAAATTTTATTTAGTGCTTGGTAATGGAGCCCATGTACTAAGCAATGAAGCTCTATCATTCCAACTAAATGCCCGAGTCTAGGATACTAGTCACCACATCAAAGCCATAATTGGATTTTGCCCATAGGCCTCTTCCATTTGGATTATAAAGGTCAATCAAGCACGATGACCACATTGTGTGTAGCTAGTGTGAATGATCCAAGAACATGGTGAAAACACCCGACATATTTTTTTCATCTTAGCATCTTCCTCCTTTGTTAGCCTTTCCGAGAGGCCATGCAACATCGAGTTATAAACATGCAACAATCAATTATATTTTTGGCAGAAGATAGACACTTTGTGCCAAAGTAGGTCTAAAATAGCCAATGTGAATTGAAAATGATGGTCTACTATGAGCATCCTTCTTGTGAGGATTGCAACGAGCACACAACCTCATTGAAATTAGCAAATCATGAGTAGCTCAATGTGATTAAAAACAAAGCTCCAACAGATCTATTTTTTCCAAGATACTCCCAACATAAGAAACATCTTAGACACCAAGGAAAAATAGTAGGTCATAGCTCAAAAATCTCTACATAGTAGTAGATCTCCCACATAATACACTCACACACAGTTCCTCTATTCCATGGTTTCTGAAAAATTACACCAATTTTTGATCTTGCATCTACTACACACTTGAAACTCTTTGCAACACTCACTCACTTAAAACATCTCTCCCACTTAGATCATGCAGTCAATTTGATTTTTCCTCATCATATCCATGTGTTACTAGGCTTCTTGAGTTTACTGCAATTCCAACATACTCCTCACTTTCTTTTCCATGAGGTAGGTTGAATAGAAATCCATATAGGACTTACCCATCATGTTCACATCCACAATGGATTGTAAATCCTCCATGGACTCTTCATCCTTGATCATGGATTTTTTCATGTCGGTTCTATCACTTATACAACAAATTCCTCTTGTAGGCATTCAACTAGTGCTCTTTCGCATGTCCTATGATGAGATTATATGACATGCAACATGATTCTATCAATGTGGTATCATCATCATTCTCTCATCTCTTCCACAAATACACCTGCCAAGATTTGAATAGTTGATGAAAAAGTTCATGACACCTTTGGCTTTATCACAGTAAGAAGCTAAAATGGCAACTCACCCATCCTCTCTTACACACAAATTACAATTTCTCCACAGAATGCTCAATGCATACACGACATATGAAACAACGCACCTTAAAATATATTATTGGTCATAGTTAACCCCATAATCAATTCAACAATCCGATGGACAAAAAAAACATCATCAAACACAATACAATTATTCCTTTGTTATTCCCCAGAGCCTCCCTTTACATGAGTTGTCCTAGGATGGCTCTAATACCAACTTAAATTCACTGATCAAACTCACTATTAATAAAAAAACTATTATATATAAATACATGTAGCATCGTCTGAAGATAAACATACTATCTTGTACATAAAATCACTTTGTTGAGATAATATCTCAACGGCACACCAATTTAGGAAACATATAGATCTAAAAAACCCCTAAAGAATAGTAACACACTCATTTAGATAAAAGGCATCACACCTAAGGCAAGTAGGAATTATTTTTCGAAGTATTCAGTGGTTTTAACCTTACTTGTTGGGGTGGAACATTTTTCCTATAATTATCCCACTTGTTTTGATGATCTAAATACATGTGCCTTTTATATTAGGCTGGTGGGCCGAAAATACTTTATTGACATGCGTGCCCATGTAGTTCCAAAGATACTCATATGCCTATTTTGGCTAAGTGGCTAGAGGATCCATGATGTGAATATTATAAATACTTTAATGTGCATATCCTCCCATTTTAATAAAATAAGGTTACTTGTATATCCTACTGCACATAAAGAGTATGGGGGGCACAACGCGAAGGAAAAGGGAAACGATTGATATTTTGGTGAAAAGTGCACTTGGGACCCATGAGGTTTCTAGAGGGTGCCACATGGAAAGTTAAACCAGGCATATATAAAGAAGTGTAGATTGGATATTTGGGGGTGGATTGGTCAATGAATCATGGAGGGAAGGAATCTGAAATTGACTAATGGTTAGTGGGTCCTGGGATTGAACTCTAGACTAATTGGGGTGCAGTTATTAAGTTAATTGTGCCTTATGGATGCATCACATTCTTATGATATGAGCCCAAATGTTGACGATTTATAGTCTAGAGGATGCATGGAGCCCTGGAGCAACACGACTATTGAATTGGTACCTTGGAAATTACTCTGGAGGGTGTCTGGAGCCCTAGTGCACCATGACTATTGGGTTGACATCTTGGTCTGGAGGTATGGATATTTTTCAATTACTGTTGCCTTTGGAGTTGTCTTCCCAGCTCCGAGGTGACCCGGTGGTTGAGCTTATGAACCACGAGGTCTATGGCTAGGAGGAACATGGAGAGCTCACAACTAGTCATCTTGTTATTACAGATAAGTACCATATTCCCTAGTGTGTTTATGTGTATTATTTTTATGTACAATTATGCATTTTCAGTGATAAACCCTACTTTGAATAATTGTTGTGATATATATATATATAATATATATATATTATTATATTATATATATATTATATATATATATATATTATATATATTATATATATATATATATTATATATATCGTGTGCATGTGTTGTGCCCTATAATGTGTGTAGTATTGGACTGATTAATCTCAACTTGGGTTTTATACAATACATGAATAATTTTGCTATGGTACTTAGTTGTTGATGTTTGCGATGTCGAGAATATATAGTAAATTGTGTTTCCCTGCATAATTAATTACAATTGTTTGACAAAGGCTAAATTATGGCAAAAAAAAAAAAGAATTATTATTATTGGATATGTTTTCTGCAATCTAATTTATTTATTGCACAATATTGTTGGGAAGTGTTCTTGGTCGTGGATGGGGACATTATAGAGTGGACAGGGACATTATGATGATGATGATGATGATGATGATGATGGTTAACGTCCACTGAGACCAAACATTGGTCTATCGGACCTAAAGAAACAAATTATTTATTTTGATTTAAGATTTTATTCCTATGCTCAAAAAGCTTGGAGAGAAGCCTCCCAAGCTCACTATAATTTTCACATTGTAAAAGGCTAGGAAGGTCAGTATTGTAACAAAGATTGTGAAACTGAGATCTAATGTGGTTGTACGCAGGGCACTCTAAGAAGAAGTGGTTTTCACCCTCGATGTTTCTATTCTCATATATATGGAAGATCCTTTCCATCCATGGCGTTTTAAGAACTGCCCAACGACCTGTTTCACTATGGAGCTCATGAGAATTCATTCTAATCTTTGCTATATTAATTTTCTTCTTTGAGCTAGTTAAAATAGAGAGATACTTTTGATCTTCTAGGGTGGCATTGATGACCTTCTTATAATAACTTAATTTTCTTTTAGCCGCTAAATCTTTCTCACACCACATTTTTTCTTTGAACTTAGAAGTAACAATATCTTTAATGTTATTTATGTTTTGCAATGCATCATTCTCGTTGATCTCCCAATAATTTAACCAGACCCTTGTGTCTTTATGCCACCCTCGATTGAGCCTTAAGTGGTTTTGGCTGGAATTTAAAGCTAGCTTAGGAAGTCTATAATCGTGTATGTTATATATAATATATATATATATATATATATATTTTTCTTTTTTTAATTCAAATATATTACTAAGATTAGTTTATATAATATATGAAACTGTTGAAATGTTTGTTGTTTTGTTTTTGTTTTTTGTTTTTTGTTTTTTGTTTTTTTTTCTCTAATTTGATATATATTAATAAGTAGTTTAAATAATATATGAAATGATTTTTGATGTGTTGTAATTTAGATTTGCATTTAATTTTCTTTTAACTTTGTATTAATTTGTTTTTTACTACAAATTTATGTTGCTTATCCATAGTTTGATATTGGGAATTCATTTTTTGTTATTTTTATTATTGTTTAAATTGATTTATTTTTAATGTGATTGGTTGAGATATTATTATGGGCTATTTAGTAACTTCCATTTCTATTAGTTGCTAATTTTGTGTTCTTAGTTTTATTTCTTTTTATTCAACTTTGCAATTTTTATTTTTCTTTTATTTCCATCTTCATTAATTTTAGTTATTTCTCCATATTTTCAATTTAAGATGACTTATTATTGTATTAAAAACACATTTTTGATCAATTAAATTATAAAAATATATACATTAATAAAAAATATAACACTTACATATATATTAAAGTGTATATATGTTAATATATACAATAAAAATTATTTCTTAATTTTTTGTGATGACATTCAACAATACAATATTTTATTAATTACTTTATTTTTGTGATTAAATATTTATGTTTTTATTGTTTTTAGTTTAATTAAGCTATATTTATATTTAAGCTAAACAAATAGATATTAGCTACTATATAGCTTTTATTTAAATGTAATTTTAACTAAATAAATAAATTCATTAAACAAAATAAATATGATAGTTTTTTTTTCTTTCTAAAATTAAACTTACTTCTTCCAAAATTTTATTTTTCCTTCTCTAAAGTTCCCTTTTCTTTTTCTAAATTTCAACTTGCTTAGATCTCTAATATTTTCTTAGATTTTTAAGAACTATCTACCAAAACCAAAAACAAAAAAGTGCGGCAACATAATTATCCTAGGATTATACATTGTTTAATGTTTAGGAGACGAGGTCACCCACGGTCTACACTTGTTATATGGACCCAGGGACGTGGCATTGGGTCCCCGTTGGACTCCACTTTTCTTTGCTACCGGCCGCATTTAAGGCTCTTACCCCGGGAACGTCTGCCTCATTAAGGCGGGAGAGAGACCCCAGGTCCTCTCCGTTCGGATCACTGCAAGATCCATAACTCTAATTAGCTCCATAACTCTAATTAACTCGGCAGCTCTGATATTTTATGAAGGTTTCCATCTAGTGAATTCATGGTCATTGGATCTCAGGTGATCTACGGTCCTGGTTTCTAGAAAACAATGGGTGGGGTTACTACCCTTTTGCTGTGGAAGTTCAGTGATTTGAGTTTTCCTCTGTTGTAGTCCTTCCATTCTGCTTTCCGGTCGACGAAGTGTAGGTTCCAGTTTTGGAAACCGTCATCCAAGTCCTGCCGAGACTGCATGCCTTGCCCTCAGGTAAGCCTTGTCGCTATTGAAATTCAGTGTTCGTTGATTGCTCTGTCTTTTTATTAAAATGGAGGAGATGAGTTTCATCTCTGTCTTCCATATGCAGGGCTATGCTGATACTGAAAGAAAGGGTTTCATTTTGATGGGCAAGGGTGAATCCCAGATGGAGCGGTTCAGCTTCCTCTGTCTTCAAAAGGTAATCATCTCACCTCATCCTCCTGATAATTTCCTTTTCCTTTCTTTTTGTCTGAGTCTACGATAAGACTTTTCCTTGGTTTGCAGCAGGTTTGTTCGCGGCTTCAGGAGAACCGACTTCTGTTTCAGGTAACAAAACAATGTTTCTGGTCCTCTCGTTTTTATTTCGCTTTGGGTGCTATACTAGGACTAACCTGGATTATCTACTCGTTTCCACTGGTAAGGAGTTGGTAGCTTCCAATTTACCTTGTAACCTGACCACATGGAGCTTCCTCATTCTAAAAGAAATCTACCATGTCGTCTTTCTCCAGGTGGGTTCGCAGAGAGGGTTCGTTGAGAACTCCTCCTGCGTTGGGTTGTTATGCTTGCCTCTGAACTTCTGAGAGTTAGAAATTGTACAAGGATAGGACTCTGGCCTTATGGCTAGACTACCTCTGAACGAGGGTTTACCGCTATATATTTAAGTTAATGTTAAAAATCGGCGGGCCCGATACTTGAACTCGCGTTTTTGAGTTTGTTTAGATGTGTATTTTGTTTCGTTCCTGGTAATCCATGGAGACCGGACAGTGATTGACTTATTTATATGAGACTGTAATTAATTGTTCATATGTTACGAAGCTTATTTATATACAAATGTTGTTTTACATGGTCTTCGAAGCCGATAAGGCTCTAAGACTTATTAGCATGTAATTAATCACTATTTTTCTGTTTTTTGTTTAGGATCTCTGTGAATACCCTCTAAAACATATAGACCCGGTTCAACATCTATGTTCTAAGGTGTTCGAGGGTTTGAAGCTCTGTCGAGCCTGGGCATTCGGCTTTGGAAGGGTTCTTTCAGGACCTGACCTAGGCTGAGTCCCTACCCTCCCATATATACATTTTTCTTCGTGCATAAGTGACTCATATTATTTTCTTGTTTATGTTTTGCTTGACTTGCTATGAATGTACAACAATTCGTCATAATGCTGTCAGTAAGGATGTTACTATTTGGAGTGTATGATTTTGTTTAAAAGCGTAGTTAATTTATAGTAGGCTGTAATCTGATAAGCAACATTACTCATCTTTGTATTCTCAATTCGTATATTGTATTTTCCCTTTTGTATATAATTTATTTAAGATTTATTTATGCTTATTTCTATGTTAGAGTAATTAGAGTAATTCTTACTACAGTATTATTTATTTGCTAATGTAATAAGTAAGGTAATAAGTAGTTGTTAATCATAATGACAGGTACTTATCTGGCTATGAATATAATCCAATTTTAAATCTTTGATTTAGAATCTCTCCTCGGAGCCTCGGATCTCGCAATTGCAATTACGCCCAGAATCCCCCTCCCAGCTCTGGGAATGATGATATTTTTCACAGTATAGACTTTTAGTCTCCTCCAAAACCAACTAGTTCCTTTCTTTTACCCCTTTAGTGAAAAGAATCAGATAACTATCTTTTCACTCTTTTCTTTCTATTAAGAATTCATAAAACTGTTTTTCTGGTTCCATTCTCAACTGAAAGCAGAATCTCTTAATTAAACAACTTTTCCTCTGGCTTTTTAGCCTAAATAGTCTAACAATTCAGAATAAACTAAGACGAAATAACAATGGTAAATAAATTTAATAACCACAATTGTGGATCTGTCATTGGGTGTTACATCAAATTTGCAAATTACACAATGATTCTTAAAAATCTTAAAGAGGTGTTACATTAAATGTGTAATTTAAATGAATGTTTAACAACAATGATTCTTAAAAATCTTAAAGAGGTCTTATATTAAATTTGTAAGAGGTGTTACATTAAATTTAACAACTTTTCTGCTGGATTTTCAGCCTAAATATTTTAACAATTCAAAATAAACTAAAATAAAATAACAATGGTAAATAAATTTAATAACCACAATTGTGCATCTGTCAATTGAGGTGTTACATCAAATTTGCAAATTGCACTAATTCTTAAAAATCTCAATAAAATTTTGAACAAAACTAAATTACACAATAATTCTTAAAAATTTACGCAAAATTTTATAAATTTTGACAAAACTGAAAATAGAAAATAAAACAGCCTATATGAAATGGAAGAAAACACTGAACCTTCGAAATGTCCCCTCATATAAAAAAAAATTTAAAATTTATTATTTAACTTATTACTCCGCAACCCTCATACGAAATGGAAAAAGACCAGACGACTTTTATATATGAAATTTACCTCATATACCAAATACAAAATTTATTATTTAGCTTATTACTCCTCCAACCTTTATATATGAAATATACTACTCCTCCAACCTTTATATATGAAATATATAACTTGAACTTTGCATATTAACAACTTAAACTTTTTAACTTGAACTTTGCATATACTTTTATATATAAGAAATATATAATTTGAACTTTGCATATTAACAACGTAAACTTTTTTAAGTTAAACTTTGCATATTAACAATTTACTTGAACTTTGCATATTAACAATTTAAACTTCTTTGACCTCTTAACTTATTACTCCCCCAACTTTTATATAATAGCTTATTACTTCCCCACTTATTTAAACCTCTTTGACCTATTAGCATATGATTCCCCAACCTTTATACAACAGCTTATTACTCCCCAACCTTTATATATAAAATTTACTTAGTACTCCCCACTTTAACCTCTTAGCTTGTTCCTCCCCCTACCTTTATATATGAAATTTACAACTGAATTTTGCATATTAACAACTTAAACCTTTTTAAGCTTTTTGAACACTTAAATTTTTTATTTTTTTAAAGCTTTTTGAAAAGCTAATTTTTTAAAGCTTTTTGAAAACTTAAATTTTACAGAATTATACTTCTGCTGAATTTTGCACATTAACCACAAATAATTCTGCTGAATTTTGCACATTAACCACAAATAATTCTACTGAATTTGGTAGAGAAAACTCCTCATGGAATTAACTCTCGATACCCTTGAACTTTGAAATTAACTCTTGAGACAGAGAGACTTATAAAAAAACTCTTCAGAGAGACTTATAAAAAAACTCTTCTCTTGAGACCCTTAACTTTGAGACACCTAACTCTTCGAATACTTACTTTTTTGCATACTAACAACTTAATAAGTTATTGAATTTTGGACAAAACTTAAAAGGGTCATGTATGAGTTAAATGAAACTTATTATTTAGCATATGACTCATATATGAAATTTATTAACAAAAATACAAAAGAGCTTTATGATTAAATGAAATTTATCATGTAGCTTATTATTAAATGAAACTTTATCATGTAGCTTATTATTCATATATGGAGCTTATTAGTTATCTTTTAGTAGATAAACTTATTATTTAGCTTATGAATATCATAGATGAAGCTTATTATTTATCTGTTCGTTATAATAAGTTTATTATTTATCGTTAATATCACCCTATACATGAAAAAACATATCCAAACAATTTTCATTCACCAAGGCGATGAATAAATATATCCACCGTCTTTTTAAAGAAACTTTCGAATCATGTAAATATATCCACCGTCTTTCAAAGAAACTTTCCAATACCTTCACAAAATTGAAGATCAAAATAGAGATAGAAGAAAAAAATGTACACACAGAGTGCTCTGAAACGGTGAATAATTTATTGTAATATTTTATTTTTTTAGGTTAGTTATTGATTGAAACCTACGGTTAGCAAAACCAGCAATATATCAAAGGTTCCATTCCGGCAAAACAACTATTCCAAGATGAGAAATATACAGTTACTCAGGATGTCCGTGCTTTCTTATAGTGGAAAATCTCTGTGAGAAGTAAAAAGAAAAACCAGTTGGGATCTCCTTAGCTGGAAGACTGGAACGATAAAAGAATTCATCATTCATGCAAGAGAACAAAAATAACTATACAAAGGAAGATATTTCCGTTTAAAGATAGCCATTTTACGACGAAGGATCTTTCCTTTTTATTTTCTTTAGAGGAAGAAGGTTATTTTTCAGCCAAGAAACCCGGTCTGCCTCCACACCGCGTTTCGAACCCGGCTCATCTCTCGACCCTTCAGCCCCACGCCTTGCAAAATGGAGGCCTTGCTAAAAACACGGCAGCGGGCGTCCTCCCTCGCCAGGTACTCGTGTGGCGGCAGCCTATCCTCCTTCTCCTCATCCTCCCCATCGGCCATGTCGACATCGATGGCAAAGGGGTTCTGCTCTTTCAGGTGGTCGACTCCCAATATTTTGCTCCACTCCGGCACGTTAACGGGCGTCGATTGATGATGTTGCCGGAGACCGGCGTCGGACGAGGAATCTCCCATCCTCAGAATCATCCACAGGCTGCCGGTGGAATCCGGTGCTGCGTATGACAAATTGTCCCCCCAGACAATTATTAATTTTACGATCTCAACAGCTTCAACATCAGCTTCCTTGAGGTCGACAGGCCACAAGTCTTCCTCCCACAGCTCGTTTATACTGTCCGACGACGTCGGAGATGACGAACCCAAGTATCTATCCATGCGGTTATATTCGAACCAGTGACGGGGTTTCTTGATCATGCTGGCAGTCAACAGTTCGATCCGCGCCAATGACAACAAAAATCCAACTTATGCTCTGATCGCTTTTCTTGATTTTCCCCAGAGAATTCTTCAACAGATCGTTTCCAGAGGCAGGATATGAGCGCCTTGGGCCTGCTTCGAATCCCCTCCTGGATACCTCCCGTGCCCATCTCTTCCGGCCTCCGCACTTGAAACCCGCAACCAGCCTGCCATTTATTCTGCTCCCTCCATCCCGCATTTCATTTCATTTTGCGCGCATTGGTCGCGTTGACACGTCACGGAGCGCACTACGTATTTGGCTTGCCACGCGTCACTTTTAATCAGCATGAAAGATATCGAAGTGAATCTGATCTTTTCACCTGGATACGCCGCCGACAATACAAGGTGACCCCATCTGCAACGATCTTGTGTGGGGCTGCAACATTGAAGTGCCCATACAATGACATTGGTGCGCAAATTTATTTTGTGAAATTAAACGATGAGGAAGGAGATTCCTTACACGTTCTTGTCAAGGAGGGCCATGACTTTATTATTATTATTTAATATCAAGTTGAAGGGGTTCATATTTTATTTGTTTTTAAAAATGCATTTGTCCATTTCATTGGCAGATTCTAATTATTAAAGATGAGGTATCTCACCAAATAACAATACCATTTTATTATAATTCTCGTATGTTGAGATTTTTTGTTTGGAGCAAAATAGGAAAAATCTCAGCTGATGATAACAATAGAATTCAGGTCCTAGATTAACTCCAGTTTGTTGGGAGGGAGTTAATGCCTCCTATATTTGATGTGAGGGAGTTAATGAGCTGTTAGATTCTCTATGCTATATAACAGGGAACCATTCGGATGGTTTGCTAAGAGAGTGAGAGGTTTTTTGTGAGGATTTCTTGATGTAATCTCCAATTTGATTAATAAACTCCTGATGCCTATGTTTGGTGGACGTAGCCCAGATTGGTTGGGTGAACCACATTAATTCTTGTGTTTATGTGCTTGAAAAATTGATGTGTGTTTATTTAATTCTGCTGTGCACCTGAACCAACAATTGGTATCAGAGCATGTTGGAGGTGCTGCCTAGAAGAGCTGGAGCGCTGAGGTGCTGCGTGGTGCTGAAGGTTTTGTTGATGCCTGTGCGCGCTGAGCACTGTAATATCTGCGCGGAGCCGTGGAGCTGTTGGTGCGTGGAGAACAGCACTAATACCTGGTGCGTGGAGAACAGCACTAATACCTGGTGCGTGGAGTTGTCGTGGAGCCTGAACGGAGCGTGGATACCTGGTGCGTTATACAGTCGCTGATATACCTGGTATGTTAAGCAACGCGTGGAGCCTGAAGTTTTCAATCGCTGGTGCGCTGTTTTAATTACTGCGTGGAGCCTGTTTTTAAATATAGCTGTCGGCCCATGTTTAGTTGCCAAGCCTCTGGTTGTTAAAGGAATTGTGTGTGTGAGCCAATCCCTTGAAAATCCTAACCATGATGAATTGTTGAGCGTTGAGATGAATTGGTTGGTCGCTGCTATCACTGTTGATTGGTTGCCGGCGCTATCATTTTTTGACTGGTTGATTGCAATTCCCCAAGCCCAAAACATTTAGATGGTTGCTGTTTTTGCTCAGAACCGAATCTCAGAGAGGCACATGAAACGCAGGTTCGATTCTACAGAGATTGGTATAATTCTGCTTGTTGGAAGGGTAGTCTTTAAGGCCGAGAACAGAGCCGAAAGGGATTGTTCATAAATTGATCTCTCAGCAACAAAATTGGTTTAAGAGATTTGCATGTTTGCCATTATGATTCAAGATGGCTAATTCACGTGGAATTTAATACCACGGGTCACCTTTGAGCTTACTCCATCTTGAAAGTTTTAATTATTATTTTAAAAGTTTACAACGCGCTGCGCATGGTTGAGTCTTTTCGCAAGCCCAACAACCATGACCCCTAATCATAACGACTTGTGTAAATAGCAGGGACTATGGTTTGGATGGTTTGGACGAAAGAATTTTTTTTTTTTAGTTCGCTGATGTTCTGGTTCAGGTATGAGTGATGAAGTATTATCAGTTAATGTGTCAAATCATGGTCAACATTAGTTGTTAGATTCCGATGCATCAAACCACATGTGTATCCATAAAGAATGGTTTAAGGAATATAAATCAATTAATGATGGTGTTGTGTACATGGGTAATGATGTAACATGTAATATTGTTGGGATTGGGAGCATACAACTACAAATGTTTGATGGGACAGCTAGAATATTAACTGATGTGAGGTATGTACTAGATTTAAGGAAAAACTTGATTTCATTAGGAGCACTTGATTCAAATGGGTATAAAAATGTAATTCAAGGTGGAGTAATGAAAATTTACAAAGGCATCTTACTAGTTATGAAAGCTAAGAAAGTAGGAAATCTATTTCAGTTAGATGGAGGTACAGGGTCAGATTTTGTGTCTACTGTGTCTGAACATGACAGTAATTCCATTCACTTATGGCATCAAAGATTGGGGCATATGAGTGAGAGGGTTGAAAATTCTCGCTGATCGCAAGTTACTTCCAAATCTAAAGTCTGGAAAGTTAGATTTCTGTAAGCATTGTCTGTTTGGTAAACAAAGTAAACAAAGGTTTAAAACAGGGAAACATACTAGTAAAGACATACTTGATTATATCCATTCAGATGTTTGGGGACCAGCCCCTACAACCTCATATGGTGGTTCATCTTATTTTGTATCATTCATTGATGACTTTTCGAGGAAGGTTTGGGTCTATATGTTGAAAAGAAAGTCTGATGTGTTTTCAGTTTTCAAGCAGTTTAGAGCATTGGTAGAAAACAACGCTGGTAGAACAATAAAATGTTTACGAACTGACAATGGTGGTGAGTTTACTTCCAAGGAGTTTGACAGCGATTGCAAGGATGCAGGGATCGAGAGGCATAAGACCACAGTTTATACTCCTCAGCGAAATGGAGTTGCTGAACGCATGAACATGACTCTTCTAGAGAGAGCCAGGGGTATGCTGAGTAACGCCGGGTTGCAAAAGGAGTTGTGGACGGAAGCGGTGGCAACAGCTTGTTATGTGATAAACCGATCTTCATCGACGGTAATACACTGCAAGATTCCGCAAGAGGTATGGAAAGGACACCTTTGTGATTATTCTAAACTCAGAGTGTTTGGTTGTGATGCATATGCTCTAGTGCCTAAACATCAGCGAACTAAGTTAGATCCAAAGTCTAAAAGGTATATCTTTGTTGGGTATGGTGTTGGAACAAAGGGATATAGATTGTGGGATCCTACTACCCGCACAAAATCATCATCAACAGAGATGTAAAGTTTAATGAATCCTCTCTTGTACAGTTAGATGTAGATAGTCGATTGAAACAAGATGATGTATCTGACTTTCAGCACATTCAGTTTGATAGCATTTCTAATGATAGTCATGATGACCATAGTTCAGATACTAGTCATGAACAGGTTTCAGAATCAGAAAATGAACATGGTTCAGGTTTAGATCATGAACAGGTCTCAGATACTGATCGGCAAGAAGTTCCTACAGGTGGTAGTCAGCCAATCGAGGAAGCGCCAGAAACATCCTTAAGGAGGTCGACAAGAATCAAACGGCCACCGAGAAGGCATGATGATTATGTCACTTCTGTTGCATTTACTGCTAATGACAATGAACCTCTGTGCTATCAAGAAGCAATAGAGGGTTCGAAAAGTGACAAGTGGAAAGCAGCCATGAAGGACAAAATGATGGCCTTGAATAAGAACGGCACATGGGATCTGGTGGAGCTTCCGAAAGGCAGGAAAACTGTGGGGTGTAAATGGGTCTTCACGCTGAAACGAGGTGTGAATGATACGGAAGACAGGTACAAAACGCGACTGGTTGCAAAAGGGTTTTCTCAGAACGTTGGTATTGACTTTCATGAGATTTTTTCGCCAGTGGTTAAAATTGTTTCAATTAGAATTGTGTTAGCATTAGTGGCTTTGTTTGATTTAGAGTTGCAGCAGTTAGATGTTAAGACTGCATTTCTACATGGTGATTTAGATGAGGAAATATATATGGAACAACCGGAAGGGTTTGTTCAGCATCGCAATGAGAAATTTGTCTGCAGGCTCAAGAAGTCATTATATGGCCTAAAGCAGTCGCCTCGGCAGCGGTATAAGAAGTTTGATTCTTTCATGTTGAGTCAGAAATATGTTAGAAGTGAATATGATCATTGTGTTTATTTTAAACAGTTGAATAATGGCATATTCATTATCTTGGTATTGTGTGTTGACGATATGCTTTTAGCAAGCAAAAGCATAGAAGAAATCAACAGGTTGAAGGCTCAGATGGCAAGGACATTTGATATGAAAGATCTAGGAGCAGCAAGACAGATTTTGGACATGGAGATTTTCAGAGACAGGAGCAATGGTAAGCTATGGCTATCACAACAAAAGTATATTGAGAAAATACTTTTGAGATTTGGTATGGATAATGTGAAGCCTGTTTCAGTTCCTTTAGCTTCCCATTTTAAGCTTTCTTCGAGTTTATGTCCTAATACAGATGAAGAAAAGGATTATATGTCTCGAATTCCATATGCCAATGTAGTAGGATGTTTAATGTATGCGATTGTTTGTACTCGACCAGATATTTCACATGAAGTTGGGGTTGTCAGCAAGTACATGGCAAATCCGGGTAAAGAACACTGGTCAACAGTGAAATGGGTGCTTCGGTACTTGAGAGGCACAAGTAGTTATTGTATTTCTTACAATAAGAGTAGTGAATTTGTTTGCGGATATGTTGATTCCGATTTTGCAGGTGATTTGGATAAGAGAAGATCAACTTCAGGGTACATCTTTACTCTTGCAGGTGGAGCTATCAGCTGGATGTCAAAGCTACAGAACATTGTTGCTTTGTCCACTACTGAAGTAGAATACATTGCTGCTTCTCATGCTTGCAAAGAGGTGGTTTGGTTGAAAGGTTTGCTTGGTGAGTTTGGTAGGTTACAGGACAACATCAGGTTACTTTGTGATAGTCAAAGTGCAATACATTTGTCTAAGAATCCGGCCTATCATAGTAAATCAAAGCATATTCCAATTAAGTACCATTTTGTAAGACAGGTTATCACTGAAAGGGGAGTCTCTCTTGAAAAGGTGCATACAAAGAACTGTGCAGACATGTTCATGAAACCAGTTTTATTGGAGAAGCTACGCTGGTGTTTGGCTTCTCTTGGCTTGCAGAAAAGATAAAATAATAATAACAGGGCATCAGGCGAATTGTTGTCAAGGTAGAGATTGTTGAGATTTTCTGTTTGGAGCAAAATAGGAAAAATCTCAGCTGATGACAACAATAGAATTCAGGTCCTAGATTAGCTCCAGGTTGTTGGGAGGTGATTAATACCTCCTATATTTGATGCGAGGGAGTTAATGAGGCTGTTAGATTCTCTATGCTATATAACAGGCAATCATTCGGATGTTGGCTAAGAGAGTCAGAGGTTTTTGTGAGGATTTCTTGATGTAATCTCCTGTTTGATTAATAAATTGCCGATGCCTATGTTGTGTGGACGTAGCCCAGATTGGTTGGGTGAACCACGTTAAACTCTTGTGTTTTATGTGCTTGATATTCTGCTGTGTGTTTATTTGATTTAGCTGTGCATCTGGGACCAACACCATACACCTGTTAGATTTAAAAATATAAATGATTTTTACAGTATTTCTTTCTTTTCATTTCGAGGTAGGACACACCATCCTTCCTGTGGGCTATTTCCTTTAATTCAATAATTTGCATTTTTGCAGAGTATAAAAAACAATAAATAGATACTAATTTGTTGTTAAACATTATCTTTTGTTTTCAATGGCTGAACTCTGGCTTTTTATAGGTAAATAGTTATTTGCTTTTATATGTAAATAGTTATATTACTTGAACAAAGTTTGGGCCACCTTTTCATGTGCAAGCCCTTAACCTTTGCAGAAACTAATCAGTTTATCAATTTTTTTGGGTTAAATTTTATTATTAAGTTAGCAACCAAGCATCGCACTCTCTCTAGATCGTAAGGTTCATTTATTTTTCTGAGTTTATGGTCTCTGTCACAACAAGAAAAACATATCACATGTGAGATTTAAACTTATATGAAAAAGGATAAAATTTCTCCTCCCTAACCAAGCATATTAGATCCAATTGACATTTACCAATTTATATCAAGGAAGAGTCTTGAAAATTATCAATGGTTATATAATATAAAGAACTTATTCATGGTGTTAGATGAGTAGTGCAGTTGTAATCTTGTCTGTTTCCAAGAAAAAAATCTATATTCTTCCTGCAGAATTCAAAATATAGATAATTATGTCTTTCCAGCACTTTCATGGGTCAATCACTGTGCTTCTATTTCCATCCAAATGACCTACTAAAGGCTTTATACATTCATCCGTTGACATTTGGCTTATACCGCCAGATACATATTCAATAAATTAAATAGAAAAAAAAAACCATAGAAACAAAAGATCTAGAGAATCCAGGAAATTTTTACTTTCTAATTTACAACACATCAACTTCTGACAGTGCATAACCATATTTGGTTTCTTTAATTGTATAATCAGACTTTTTGCACAACATAAGAAACAAACAAAATATATTGATTTATCATTAATCATGATATTAATGGTTGCTTTAATTGCATAATCAGACTTTTTGCACAACATAAAAAAAACAGACAACATATATTGATTTATCATTAATCACATCGTTTGTTCTCAATGGTTGAACTCTTGCATTCATAGATGCTATTCACTATTTTACTAAAACAGAGTTTGGGATGCCTCGTCGCTGTACTTATCTTGTGAGAAAAACCCTTAATTATTACAAACACAAACCAATTTATCAACTTATATCAATGGAGAGTTGGATTATCTATATTTGAAATAATTAGGGATTTTATTCATGATGTTAGATGAGTAGTTAAGTTGTAATTTTCTTTGCTTTGAGAAAAAACAAGATTATATTCATATTTCACATGGAAATTAAGATGTACATTATATATATATGTCTTTCCATAGTTTCATAAGTCAATCATTATCTTTCTTTTTCATCTAAATGTCCTACAGAACTCTCACTTTTATAAGTTAATCCATTGACATCTAGCTTAAACTGCTACGTCTATGTTCAAGAAAAAACAACAAAGAAAAATGATAAAAACAAAAAATCTGGAGAGTCAAAGAGGCTTCCAACTTCTAACATACAACCTATAATCTATCCCTCCAACTTCTAACATACAACCTATAATCTACCCCTCTTTCTCTAGGCATAAATTGAGAAGATTTTGACAGTCCAACTGTAGTCTTGATTACTATCATTTGGAGTGAAAACTATGTTATTGATTTTTTTTCGCAGAAAAAGAATAATATTATTTATATAAGAGATATAAAAGAGTCAAAATGTACAATCAATCGGGAAATAGCATATGTTCCAATGATAATGAAACTGTAACATCAGTGAAGCCATATCCTGATATATCTAGATCAGGCCTGAGATACCATGACGATAGAGCAAAAAAGAAAAAATCGACAAACATCGAAATGAAGACCATATACAATATCAAAATCGGTATAAAGGTCCTCCTCCTGAAAGGACAAGGAGAAAAATGTATGTATTCCTAAGAAAACCAAGAGCTTGCCTTGAAGCCTGTTCAACCAAAACACATAACATATAGATCATAGCAACTAGAATCTTCTATAGCACAACAATATAAATAGAGAGAACTATGAACAAAAAACTAGAAATTGGGAGGGAAAAAGTCTTGAATGGAAAAGCATTTTCCATCAGAGGAGACTTGAAGATGCCACAACCCCGGAGCAGCTTGTAGACCTTTTTTTGATAAGGAGTTAGCCATTTGATTTTGCTCCCTAAGGATGTAATTTATTGAACCACCATTTAAGGAGGTCCATAAGAACCTAATCCGATCTAGCCACCCTAATAGATGAGCCTTGGAGATGGTATTTTTTCCAGCAACATAATCCACCAAAACTTTTGAGTCCCCATAAATAGAAACATCTTGAAGATTTAAAAAAAGACAGAAGCTCATGAGGCCTGCGAGAGCCATCGCCTTAGCCATCATATTTGTACCCCTCCCCCCATTCCAATGAATGGAGAAAAAACTGTCTTCGTCTACCGATATAAGAAAACCACAGCCACAAACACCATTTTGTTCAACTCCATCAAAAAATGCTCTGGGCAAAGATGTAGACACCAGTGGGATATTTATATCACGAGGCTCCTTCTGCATGGGGGAGGAAAGCGGAATATCCTCATAGAGCGCACATATGGAGGAGAATTTCCTTCTTGTAATCTTTTTACATTTTGGTTTTAGGCTGAAGGCATTTATTGAAGGGTGTGGCATCAAAACTTGTAGTTCTTTTTGTTAGCCTCTTGTCGTTGTCTTAAATATTGTTTTTACATGCCAAAGGTTTTATTTAAGGGTATATCCTCTGTGTAAAGCACTGTCATTAAATTTGTTGTTCTGTACCACATGGTTTGGAAAACCGTCCAACCCCTTAGCCCCCTCCATGTGTCTGACGAATTTGAAATTGTGCCCGGTCATATTGTCGTTC
Source organism: Pinus taeda (assembly GCA_000404065.3). Taxonomy (NCBI): domain Eukaryota; kingdom Viridiplantae; phylum Streptophyta; class Pinopsida; order Pinales; family Pinaceae; genus Pinus; species Pinus taeda. Next base: position 43,814 of record APFE031606122.1, on the reverse strand, counting down.
TTCCCTGACTTCTTCATATTGCTGGGTGTATGTGCCTATGCTATCAAGCCACTTCAACACTTTTATGTTGCGTAATTTTTGTATGGTTGAACCTGTCCAGTCATGGAGGTCACTGTTTCAAGCTGCATTCATGTTTCTCTCAGCTCTTGACTTATTTCTAGTTATTAGCTAAGTCATTGGGTTGCCTCATGGACAAGCGAGTCAATACATATAAGGATATGTTTTGAGATTGTTTTGGCTAGGAGTGGATTTCTCTGATTCATTTCCCTCACATGTATTTATGGGTTTGTTTGTCCTGCGGCGGTGTTGTATTGACAAGGCGACACATTTTATTTGAGCATATCACCTCTTAGGTTATATTAGTAAGGTTTCGTGTGACAATGCTCAACTTCAACGTCTTATTGTATATAATAATAATGATAATAATAATTTTATAACAACAATAAGAGTGTAAGATAAAATTTCAAAGTGTATTGTATTACAGAAAACATAATAATGATAATAGTCTAATTTGAAAATTTTGAACTAATTAAACACTAAAATGATGTAAGATAATTTTTTTTTGATTTTTTTTAATTAATGGTTTGATTGTTTAGTTTATGATTGTGTAAATATCTGACTTCCTTAAAATTTTAAAACATCCAAAAAATATATATATATGTTCTTAACTATTAAACTCACTCAAATTATATTTAAATAGGGATAGGCTCAATAAACCAAATAGATGGCCATACTTAGATGCTATTTACTTATATAAATTCATGTTCTACCTTTCCAATCTCTTTGCACCTCTTTGCACTAGACGCTGGTGAAGCCCTTCTCAGTGAGGAATTGATAGGGTGTTAAGCATAACACTAACAACCACAAATAAGTTCACATTCTTTGAACATGGTCCGCAAACACATGGCTTCTAAACTGATTTCTCAACTTAGACTGTTTAACACTATACATCAAAACACATGCTCTAACTGATCCATTCCTCAGACAAAGGAAGTTATAAATAGCTTGAGGAAATGGGATTGTCTAAGTGAACCCTAAAGTGTGTAGACCTATCTTGCATGCAGAGTTGAGAACATGTCACATGACGCTTGTCTAGCTGTTTAGAAGCTTTCTCTTTATGATTTTTCTCATATGATTATATATTCCACAATGCAGTGTTGGATCCTTGCATAATGGGACTATTTCAGATTCTGCAGGAGGGCTTTACAATTTACAATTTTTGGAAAATGAAGATGTGATATGTGAGAAAGCTGTCAAAATTTTTTCCAGGACATCTAATTTATAAATCAACACATGTTTTTCGAAAATTTGTGAAAATGTTCCAATGTTATTGGTGCTGTCCTATTTTAGTTTATCATGCATAATTATATAAAACAATTTGTGTTGTCAAACTGGAAGATTTGTTATCCCCATTACAAGGAGTTTTGAACTACACTACCATTGTTATATTGACTTTGCTAGCGGTGCCTTTCTTTACTTCCTTAAAACAAAACAAATCTGTGCTAAAATGATCATCAGGTGATATTTAGATTTAAGAAGATAACATGGATACAGGGGAAACAAGAGGTGAGTTGACTCATAATCATAGGTTATATTAAATATCAGGTTTATTATGGTTAAAACGTGAGGTGGCTTATGGTTAATAAGTTATAATGAGATAAATTTAATTACCTGGATTTTCTTTATAAGATAAAGTTTTGTTAATGTTTAATTTTTAAGAAGATATTATAGATATGGTAGGAACAAGGGGTGAGATGACTTGTAATTATGGGTTAACTTAAAAATAAGTTTTTAATATTGTTAAGAGATGAGGTGGATAATAAATGGATATTTTTTTTAATAAAGTTTGGTTAATGTTTAATGTTTTGGAATTTTTGGTGATTTGGGATGTTTTAAATTTGGTGAAAACTTTTGAGGACAAAGTCTCATGATTGAAATTTCTACCAATCGTGTACAGTTATGGCTTCGAACAAAATTCCTACTATACTTAGGGGATAATTTATACTGAAAAGGAGGTGAATTTGTCCATTTATTAATTTAAATGTATATACAATCTCTAGTTTTCTAGATAGATAATGTGGACGATATATTTAGATTGGTGTGTTACTTTATCAGTTATGCCAATAATCAAATGAAAATATGCTAACTTAAATGGTTTGACAATGATAAATCTCAATTAGAGAAAAAATCTGGGGCATCATTTTCCTTGACCACTAAAAAGCTGTTCACCATACCAAGTTCGCAAGTGGATCTAATGGTAAGTTGTGAAAAATGGAATTAGAGATTCAAAAGTTTCACAAAAGTAATTGTTGCTACAAAGATTAGATGACATCATAAGCAAGTGGAGGTCCACTGAATAAGAATATTGGTTTGGTTTGTGTTTATTACTATTAAAATAAATACAAGTGAATAGAATTATATGAAAGAGGGTTTTGTCCACAATACAATAAGAGTAAGTTAATAGCTTAATAAGTTTAAAATTCATTTCCTTTGGGGTGAAATTATTCCCTAAATTTGATAGGGATTGTTCACTTATAAAATCACTCCCAATACAATACTATACTTTTAAAATGAAGGATAATATAATTGTCTATGAATTAACCTTATAAGGATGTAGTCTTTGATAGTTGATAGTATGTCAACTTGTTGATGACAATTGACCTTATCAAAGTGAAGTAATCTTTGTTGGACATGTTGTTTTAGGTTGATGTTTGTTCTTTTGTTTGTAGCACTTAGGGTCTCATGATTGATGAAATGTGTGTGATACAAGGGGGACTTGAAGGCGATGGATATTCATAGTGAATGTTATGTTGGGAGGATTAATACTTTATGAGGTTGACAATATTGGACAAAAGCATGTCAATAGTTTTCTTTGACAATAGATAAAGCTACATATATGCCCTTCAAACATATTAGATATATATATAGTATAGTATATCTGACAATGATCTTTATATGCAGATAGTATCAAATATATTATTACACTACCCTTATCAATGAAACTTGTGTGTGTATTTTGTGTGGTTGGAACCTGTACCTATTGCAAAATATAAATACCCAATTCAAATTTACCATAACCCAATACAAAAAAATGTTTATCTAATCTACCTGAACAAATCTTGAAAATAAGTCTAACTAGTCTCCAGGTCATAAGCAATAATGCATTATATTTTCATATATTACTAGTAGAATGTATATGTGCGTGTGTAAATTTTTTCAAAGTGCTGGTTTGTAAAGGCCAACTTCTTAGTGTCCCGAAAATGGCATTATCAATAACCCCATACAATATTCGAGAGTCATTTGTAGATTTGAAACAAAAGTTTGTAATCAATATCTATCATTGTACTTACTTATCAGGTATATGTTTATGCAGGGTTCTCTTTGGCAAGTTTTTGGGCTATGTGAGGGTCTTCAAACGGTGGGTCAAACTATAAATTTATTTTCAAACTAGGATCTAATTGATTTTTTCATAGGGAGGGAGTTTCAATGGTTGGTAAAATTACAAATTTTTGTCAAACTTGAATCTAATTGATTTTTCACCAAGAGGTTATCATCCCGAAGTAACAAAAGAAAATAGAAAACAATAATAATGTAATAATTTTTTTGTCAGTATTCCTCAAGGAAGAAATTTGTTACAAAGACATCTGCAATCACTTCAATGTAGTTAGTTGATAATGGAAAACTATGAATTCTTCATATAGGCTAAGTTAACATTGACTTAGACTTGTATCATCAGAATGTTCTAGAAACTTTATGTTTGGATTTGGTCGAAGATGAGAAGATGTGGATCAAATTGTTGTGTCTATTACAAGCAACAATTTACAATTCTTGAAGAGGTGAAAATATGTTTAAAAGGGATGGAGTTCACAAAAAGGTAGTAGTTTGTAACAAGTTGTTCTATTATGAAATGACCCTCAATAGAAACTTACTATGTGTTGCAAATGTTGTCTATAATAATTATATATATATATATATATATAGATTACGGTGAAATGGCCAAACCTCTCTTGCAATTTGGAAATCAAGACAACGTTGACATAAAATTGTGCCTTATCAATTTGGATGGGGAAAAATATCTAGGGAATTGGCCTTGTCTTCACTCTAATATTTTGAGAAAAATTCAAATTTTATAAAAACATGCTCTATATTCTCTAGTTTTCGTGTCCTATTTTTTTTCCTAGTATAGTTTTGTCACTCCTATCAAGGGTGATTTTTGACGAGTTATATATATGACAGGTTGATCACTTGATTGAGGAATAATGTTTTATATACATAGTTATATTTCCTTTTATGTTTATGTATGACATACTGATCACTGGGTTGGGGAAAAATGTTTTATATGGTTATATTTCCTCTTATATGTGGCATCATTGATTATCTGTATTAGATGGTTTTGGTTAAGTAAATGTTATACAATTTTTTTTCTTTTTGTATATGATTTATGAAGCAGGTGTATGACATGGATGTGATCCAAGATTGAAACACATAGACCCATGGATGCTCATGGTTATGCAGAATAGATGGTTAATTATGATTTATGGATGATACATGATTTGTGTGATTATATATGTCTAATATTGTACTAAGCAGGTTGTGGTAGGGTACCTAGTCATTTTCCAACAAGGATATTCAATTATGAATGACTGTGGAAGTCATTTCTTCAAAACCAAAATGACTGTGGAAGCCATGCACCATTCTGGGTATAATGTGATTAAGTTAATTTAATTATCAAATTCATTTGATTCCTCTGATCTATGAGATTGTAATGTGTGCAGGTATTTGAACAAGGCCTTACCAACGAACCATCAGATGGGTAAAAGTTCACAATTGGTACCATAAGTAGAAACACAAAGTTTCAAAGCACAATAGATGAGAGGGCATGGAAATTAGGGTTTGGAGTCCTAAATCCAAGAAAGATAAATACGTGGGGTCTTGTATATTTAGGGCGTGGAGTCCTGAATATTTAAAAATATTAAGTTATGGAATCTTGGATCTTTGGAGTAGATCAGGGCGTGGAGTCCTCAATCTACTAGGGCACAGAGATGCATGAAATAGGGGTGCGAAATCCCTATTCTACAGAAGAAAAATACCACTCATGGATGAATTTCCTCAAATAAAATTTCATTCTCACAATTCTGGAATGAATTTCTAGAAATAGAAAGTCATGTCCAGCATCTCAAGCACGACTTTCCAAAAATAGTAAATCACCTTGCATAAATTGGTAATCAAGCGGAGTTGAAGAAAAATGACATATCTTATCATTAATCAATTCTAATAGTTCAATATTGATTGAATCCTCAATATTATTAATATTATTGTTATCTTTTATGAGACTATGATATTATTATTAAAAAGGAATTACAAGTAAATTTTATCTCTTCAATCAATTCACACATCTCCTTCATGACTCTCATGGCTCTATGTAACTCTCGCTCTCTCTCTTTTAAATAATTCATTACACTCTATTCTATGCACTCATCAAATAATGGCATATTCCTTTTCACTCATTAAAAATATATTCCTCTTACGCTCTCTTTAATGCATATGTTACACTCTCCTTAACTAAGGCATGCATACCTTTCCTTAATGGCATAAGTTACACTCCTCTAAATGGAATCCAATGCATGCACATTACTCCTCCTTTATGACAATAGTTGTTTGCTCCTCCTATATATGAGTCTCATGTATTCTCACTTGGGAGGGATTATGATGCCAAGAGTGGAAGAGACTTGAGGAAAATAGTGAGAGGGAGAGATATGAAGAGTAGCCAATTGCTTCCATAATAAATATGAAATTCTTATTAAAATCCTAGATCTCTAGCTATTGAGGTTGGCCATGAGTGGTATTGAGAGGAAGTGAAAATTTGCTTCCTTAGTTTTCCTTGCAAATCTCTTTACTGTTTTCTTTTGGTACTTCTTGTGAGATTTTGCAGCTCAGGGGTTCTAGGGGAAGATGTTCTTCCTGGATATGGTTGGGAGGAAAATCGGGTGGTTCACAATGAGTTGGTAAGGGTATTGGAACTGGAGCATACTCCCATTTTTTGAGTTGTATAAATTCACTGCCAGGTATGTTGAAAACATTATATTGTGCTCATTTTGTAGTTCATTACATGATTTTTGCTTATTTGGTTGTTGACTGAAACTTAGATGTATATCAAATGCTACACACTAAATGTTGAAGGAATTTTTGCACCAACTGTAGTTTATTTTATGTAAGTTTTTTTTGTACAGTTTCATGGCAAGTTGATTTACATCATGCCTTAATGGCTGAAGCATTCAGGCTGCCATGAGTTTTATGAAAACACATTAATAGCATAAATTTGGTTTTTCCTTCTCTTTTTACAATTGTAGATAAGTTTTCACATTATATGTTTGACAAAAGTGATAAATGAGATAATAGGAATTTGTTTTTTGTTGTTGTGGTTTTAAATAATCACGTTTCTGGGCGTTTATGTTTCAATTCATTTTAACTTCAGGGGGTATCTGTACCTTATGACCATGTCGCCCCAACTTTGATTTCAAAACATAGAGTTTTAGAATATGGTTCTGTAATCTGCTATATTTTACAAATTTGCTGCTGTGGTCTTGCTGCTTTTTTTAGCTATGATTTACCTGGTAATCTCTTTTTATGAAACCAGTCTATTATATAAACTTGGAATTATTATTTTAAAATCTGAATGGTTAATACATTGATAGTTTAAATAACTTGTGACTGCTTGTTTGATAGTTTAATGGCTAGCAACTTGTTTTGTGACTGCTAGCCATTGTTCAAAATTCTCCAATGGCTGTAGCTACATCATTGCGAGCTATTTTTTTAAAAATTCTTAAATATTGATAGTCATTATGTGCCTAAATTTTTATATATGCAACAATCAAGATGGATGATAGTTCTACTTATGCATTAGGTTCACTTATTGGCATTACTGACAAAGAAAAATAAATTATGTAATCTTAGATTCATGTTAGTTAATTTTGGTGAAATAGCCTTAAGGGTTATGGTTGTAAGTGTTTGAAAAAATGCCTCAATGGCTGTACATTTCATGCTTGCAAATTGTTTGGCATAATGCTTCAATGATTGTAGCTAATTACATTTATGAATTGTCTATAAATATTACTAAGTGAATTTAGGATTTGCAGCCAAGGTGTTTAAGGAAATATCTCAAAAAATAAGCATGACGATTCCATTGAATTAAAAATCTATGGAAGGCAAATTGGGTAGGTGAATTATTGTAATTGTTAGCTCACATATGAATTCATAATAATTGGAAACCACTCCTTTAGAAGCGGAATTATCTTATTTTTCTTCCCTTTGTTTTACCAAAGAATTCATGGGGATATTATCTAGAACAAAATCAAATTAGTCACTCTTAAACACTTTTAATTGCAATAGAATGAACAATTATCTTATTGGAAATTGTGGTTTATAAACATTGATATTATTTATCCCACTAAAGACTCTATCATTTAAATGTGATTTTAAGACTTATGGTTGTAAGTTTTGGATCTTGAGGAACCATGACCCTGTAGCTTTAATGAGAAGTTTAATATTACCATGGGTTAGTTAGTTAGTAGAAATTAGTGTGTAGTGTAAAGAATACCAATAAAAATAAAAATAAAAATATAGATATATGACCTTGAATTAACTTTTACGTCTTAAAAACTTAAACTTAAATCACATTTTGAGTTTGCCTTAGTATAATACTGATGGTTGGTAAGGTGGGACCTTACATATGGTATTGGAGCCAAGCTAAAACTCTAGGACCTAGGGCTTGCTTGCTAATATTTATTTACTTACCTAAATTTTTCCTTGGTCAGGTTAAGTAATCATGGAGAGAACATCAAAGAGGAGGAAAGAAGTCTAATCTCCACCCCCCTAAGATAAAGAATCTGAGCAAATATCCATCGACGAAGTAAGGGATATGATGTTATATTTCCAAAAGATGACCGAAGTCTTGATGAGTAGGGTTGGGGGAAATCCTTCAGTGCCTGGTTCTTCATCTCAAGTAGAGAAGCAAGAAATACCATCTGATGGAGATGTACATAGAGAGTTGGAAAAAGTTAAGCTTCCTATCTTTAAGGGTACCAAAAAAGGGGAGGTAGTAGAAACTTGGTTGGAAAACATGTGCCTATGTTTTGAGTTGCGGAACTATTCTAGCAACCAAAAGGCAAAGTTGGCTATATACCAATTTAAGGAGAGTGTACTATTATCGTGGAGGAACTTAGAATCCAAATTGGGATACTCCATGTCTACCTAGACATGGGAACGATTTGAAGAGGAATTTTGAGCAAAGGACCTTTCTGCTAAATACTTGGAGAGGAAATTGAATGAGTTCCATTATCTTAAGCAAGGAACTAAGACAATCCTTGAATATGAAGCATGATTCATGGAGTTGCTTAGATATGCTACCCATATAAATACTGAAGCCCTCAAGGTAAACAAGTTTTTGTATGGGTTGAATCTTATTATAAAGGAAAAGGTGCACATTTTGAGGCCTACTACGTTTCATGAGGTAGTGCAATAATGTTATGAAACCAGCTCAAGAAAATATAGAATAGATAGATCAACGCCTTAGAATTCAGCCTCTTTGAGGGGGCAACCTCCTTTACATTACATAAATGAACAATTCTTGGATGATACAAATGACAAAACCTCCTTTCTATATATAGGAGTCTAAGGAGTCAAAATATAACCCAGCCAACCTAACAATAATAATATAAAGCCACAAAAATAACAATAGAGGGATTCTATGGGGCACAGTAATAACAATATGGGGGCAATAGGGGCACAACAATATTAATAAGGGTACAACTACCATAATAATGGGGTAATCACTAGTATTATAGGGACCCAACATGCCCCTCTCCTTCAAAAAAAGTGTT
>APFE031606122.1:2585-33732 GCA_000404065.3 Pinus taeda | reverse complement strand
AAAAGAATACTTCGTTATGTTCGAGGTACAGTAGAGTTTGGGATTCATTACAGTGCCAAAGCAGCTCCTCTATTAGTTGGTTTCACTGATTCTGATTGGGCTGGTGACCTTGATGATCGGAAGTCAAAAGTCGGTTATGTCTTCACTCTTGGTTCAGGACCTGTTACATGGGCTTGTAAGAAACAGGCTGCCATTTATCTTTCGTCAGCAGAAGCAGAGTATCGTGGTGCCGTGGAAGCTAGTAAGGAAGCCTTGTGGCTTCATCAGATCCTATCAGAATTTGGCTTTGAGCAGCAGCATCCGACTACACTTTGGTGTGATAATCAAAGTGCCATTCAGCTTTGCAAAGATCCAGTTCAGCATCAGCGCAAAAAACACATTGAACTACACATGCACTTCATCAGAAAGCTCATTCATGACCATGTTCTTGAAGTGCAATATTGTTCAACAGATGATCAGGTTGCAGACATCTTCAAAAAGGCTCTCACAGAGGCGAAGTTCACTAAACTTCGATATATGCTTGGAGTTCAGGAAGTTGTCACTAAGGGGGGATAGGCTCTAGTGCCTCCTTCCTTCTCCTATTGTGTCATATTTGTAAAGCCTTCAATCCTATCCCAAGTTGTTCTTAAGGGGGGATGTTAGGATATTCCGACACATAGGAATAGTTAAGTTCAACTTGGTCTAGTATAGAGTTAGGTATAGAGTTAGGTAAAGTGTGTTTCTTTACCGTTGTACATTTTGTAACTTACAATCCGACGGTCACGATATGTAGTGATCCGACGGTTCGTTCTCTCCTCGGTATTACCGACACTTGATCCGTGGCTTGACACCCGATTGGTCCATGAATTCTATTTAAAGCGCATGGAGGGTCATTTGAAGGTTAACCGTGCATGAGAGAAGCTTATGTAAATTTTCATTCTTTTATTAATAAATTGCCTGTAGTAGCCACGTTGGCGCAGGCCGTGGACTGTTTCCCTCTATGAGGGTTTTAACCACGTCAAAATACTGGTGTATTGATCTGTGATCTGTTTGTGAGCGGTGTCCTTTTGGTGTTCTGTCTGAGGAACTTACCCTGTAAATTCCTACACAATATTCTCACATTATTCCACAAAATAAAATAATATTAGGCACAAATATGCAAGTATCCATAAACCTTCATAATGAACATATTAAAGTTAAAAATACATTATCTAATGCAAAAAGAGAGGTTTAATGTATTGAAGGATGGTTATATGGGCCTTAATATATGTCTAATTTAGAGGCCCATCACATCCATCGAGCCTTACTTAGATGCATTCCTTTGAAACCAATATGAAGATACTCCACATCTCCCATCGTGAAGTCCTAAACTTCCTATCGAGAATGATGTCTTTTGGTAGCTTTTCCAAGTATTATGGTGCAAAATCTTCCACTATAGGAACATGTACAACCTCTTTGGTGTCCATGATCAACGGAGGCTCATAAAGCTTCAAATTTTCAACATTCACCATTGAGTACATCTGTATGTATTTTGGAAAATCGACACGAAAAAAATTGTCTCCAATCTTCTCTAATATGGAGAATGGGGAGTATCGGATTGGTTGCAACTTCTTTCCTTCTCCTATCACCCTGTATTTGTTGATGTGGAGCCACACTTTGTCTCCAATGTAGAATTGGTGATCGACTCTGTGCTTGTCATTTCGGGATTTGTATTGATCTGAACTCTTCTCCAATTGCTCCTGCATTGCCTGGTGAATCATTTGAATTCGTTGAATGAACTTTCGCGTTTTGTCCCTGTCATCTTGCCCACTAGAATCTTCATCTCTCCCAAATACCATGTCTAAGGGATCCTTTGGTAAATAACCAAAGTATGTCTCGAACGATGAGCTATAAGTCGGATGAATTCATTGTCTGGTTGTATGCATGTTGTACATAAGGAAGATGCTCGTCCCACAACTTGGGATGCTTGCCATAATAGCCTCGAAGTAAGTGTATTAATGTGCGGTTGAAAACCTTAGTTTTTTCGTCATTATGCGGATGAAATGTCGTGGTCCTCTTCAACTTGGTATCCATCATTCTCTACAAACGCGTCCAAAACTCTCCAAGATAGAAAGAGTCTCGATCAGACACAATGGATGTGGGCAACCCAAAGTGGACCCATACAAATTAGAAGAAGAGATGAGTAGTCTTCTCTACAGTGACCTGCGTTTTACAAGGCACTAATACACACATTTTTCTAAATTGATCCATGATGACATACAAATAGTCATGACCTCTCCTAGACAAAGGAAAACTGCCTACAAAATCAATCGACACACTTTCCCATAGACGACTTAGAACAAGGAGTGGTGTGTAGAGCCCCAATTTTCTATTAGTGGGATTTCTAACTGAACACAACACACATCCCTTTACATATCGAGTCACAACAATTTTCATGTGAGGCCAATAACGGAACCTGTGTAAATGACACAGTTTTCCCTACACCAAAATGACCTAACACAAGAGAGGCATGTGTCTCTCTGATTACATGTATTTGTTCATTGGTGGGGATACAAAGTTTGCCAAGGTGATACAACAACTTCCCCTGTAAATGGTAATTATCCACCTATGATCCATGAGTCATATTTGCACAAATATCCTTAAAATCATCATCATCAATATACTGTTCAAAATAACTTTCAAAAGATAAAGAGGCATTTTGCAAAACTATAGATGCATAAATAGAAGGACGAGAAAGTATATCTGCCACTTTGCTACTGGTGCCCTTCTTGTATTTTATTACCAAGAATCCCATCCATCTGAAGTGATGTGATTTTTGAAGCTTGGTTTGCGACTGAAGGTATTGCAAGTGCTAGTGATATGTGTGAATGATGGTCTCCTTGTCGATCAAATAGTTCTTCTACTTCTTCACGCTTTGAAACAAGGCATACAACTCCTTGTCATATGTGGGATAGTTCACAACATATTTGGAGAATGTCTCTGAATGGTAACATACATGTTTCCATCAATACTTCTCCCATGGCATATCCATTGACATTAGTCTCAATTTCAAAAGGCTGCCGGAGGTTTGGTAAGGTCAAAACTGGTGTGGTATTGATCTTCTCTTTCAGTACATCAAAGGCTTTTTGTTGCTTTCCTCCCCACTAAAAGTTTTTCTTAACACTCTACAATGCATGTAAGGGGGATAAAATGATGGAGAAGTTGGAAATGAACCTTCTCCAGTATTGTACTGCACCCAAAAAGCTATGAGCCTCTGTAAAATTAGTGGGTTCAGGCCACCTTATAATCACATCAATTTTAGAAGGATATATTTTCAATTGTCCACCTCCAACAATGTGACCTAAGTAAACGAAAGGGGTCTTCCCAAAATCACCTTAGACATTTTGACATACAAATTTTCTTTTTGCAAAGCATCAAACACTTTTTTAACATGACACACATGATCATCCCATGTCATATTGTAAACAAGAATGTCATCAAGATACACAAGTACAAAATCATCAATAAAATGCTTGAAAATATCACTCATCACGCTCATGAATGTGGTTGGATCATTGCACAGTCCGTATGGCATCACCTTCCATTCAAATAACCGTTGTTTTGTCTTGAATGTGGTTTTCCATACATCTTGTTTAGCAATCTTGACCCAATGATAGCCACTACGCAAGTCCAGTTTTGTGAAATAGATAGAATTTTTCAATTGATACAACAAATCATCAATGTGAGGGAGAGGGTATCAATTCTTCACGTTATTTTTTTGAGTGCCCTATAGTCCACACACATCCTCCATGTGCTATCCTTTACTAACACGAACACGATAGGCGAGCAGCATGGAGAAGAACTTGGCCTTATGACCCCTTGGTTCAATAATTCTTATACCCGCTTCTTTATCTCCTCCATATCGATAGATAATAACTTGTACATACCAATGTTTGGTAAAGGAGCATCCTGCTGCAACTGAATCTCATGTTGGATATCATGCTTTGGAGGTAACCCATTTGGTTCCTAAAAAAGCCCATCATAATTAGAAACAATTTCATACAATTCCTTTTTATGGGTGGGATCACAAGCTTGGAAAGCTTCAAATGTCTCAACATCTTTTGCTCTCCCAACCATGAGCATTCACCCTTTACTAGAATTAATCAATCTCTTCATCTGACTTGCACTTACAAGATTAGCATTCATTTTCGTGCGATGAGATCTAACAATGTATTCCACCTCATCTTTCGTGAGATGACACTTGTTTTCATGGTGAAAGAAAATTGTTTTCCTATCATACAAATACAAAATCCCCAATACAATACCAAAAATATCTAAGGGTACAACATCAAGATCAACCTCATCAACTATTTTGGATGCAATCACAAATCTAGCTCTACACTGCTTGGTTACATGTAATTTTTCTTTATCACACAACCACCCAAGCAGGTATGGTTTCAGATGAGGCTTGGTATCTAACCCTAACCTTTTAACCAAGGATTATGAAATCAAATTTGCTTGCGATCCTGAATCAAACAAGGTTTCCACTTTAGTATGTTTCATTATGACTCTAATGTGGAATAATTCAATTCTCTTTCGTTCATTAACAAGAGGCTCATTTTAAGAACTTGTACTTGTTGTGATTTAGAATTTCATTAGCATGAAGAGAAATAGTACCTTGTCTTCCCATTGTTGTGATCAATGTCTCATCACTGGAATCGGATCGAAGGTCCTACTACGTAGTTTCCACTGTCTTTTGCTTTCACTTTCCACCAAATCTCTTTGGTTTCAACTCTGAATAAAATTTCCGATAGTGTTCATCATCATGGCCTTCCTTCTTGCAATGTGTGCATGATGGCTTCACTCCTTCCTCCTTCTTAGTTGTAGCTACCTTCTTGTCCTTTCCCTTGCCTTTTTCTTTGAACTTTCCATTATGAGGTTTGAAATATGGTTTCTTCTCTTCTTTATCATTCTTGCCTTTGATTTCAAGGTGAACGACCTTCACACTGGCCACATCAAGAGTAGTAGGCTCAAATAAGAACAAAGAATGTCTGATGTAACTATGTAAATCACCAATATACTTTGTTACGGTTTTGGATGAATCAAGTGAAATGGCCAAATTCAATGCTTGTTTTCTAAACTCTTTTGTGAATATTTGTACATTTTGATCCTTTCCTTGCCTTAAATATTGCCATTCCATTAAAGCCTTTTGTTGATAACCCAAAGGATAAAACTGATCTTTTAATGCAGAAACAAAGTTGGCCCAAGAAGAAAGGAGATTACCCAAGTTTTTTCTACCTTTCTGCAATTTTCTCTCCCACCAGAAGAGAGCGGTTCCACACAGCGGAATAGATGTTAATTTGATATTTGCCTCATCTTCCTTGATATGTTGAATCTGGCAATAATCCTCGACCTGTCTAATCCAATTGTTTAGTTTCTCCACATTACATTTTCCATTATATGTGGGCAAATCAAACTTTACATCTAGCATAGAAAATGGTTTCTTAGATGTATTCATATGATGCCTGTTAGAGTGATGAGAAGAAGAAGACGAATTTTCACTAGAGGATGGAGAGGGTGGTTTAGGAGGATCTCCTCTTCCACCTTCATGATTTACCGATGCATGGTCATCTGAATCTTTCTTCTCATGCTTGATTGTCTTCTCATACTTTGCAAACAACTTGTCAACTTTCTTTGCCATGGTGAAGAATATATTGTGATAATTTCACTCTTCCTCCATTTGAGCTTCCTCATCTACCATGTTCTGTCTTCGTGGTGCACGCCCCCACTTCAGGATCAAAGGATTTAAAATTTCCTTCGCCTCTCTGGAGCTTGTTCCCGGTTAGCATTCACGCATGCAACTCACATCAAGAAGACTTGCTCTGATACCAAACTTGATCCAAATATTTTAACTTCAATGATGCATTTAAAATTGCATATAAAAGAGCATATTAACCAAGTAACTTAACACATGAAAAATAATCAGAAATCATAAAGAAACCATAAGATCAAAGGCACATAAACAATTGGATTATGGATTTCACCCAGTGTGGGCTACATCTCTAGGCCCTGCTCAAAGTGGGAGGTCTTCTTTCATTAAATGGGATCAAAGAAGTAAGTTACAAGAAACTTTACAAAAATGACCCTTGTACCTCCAATTCGGATGATTTCCTAAAAATTGAGACCTCGATTGTAGAAACAGATGACATGGTTGGATGCCTCGCATGAAAATGTGCAAAATTGACTATAAACTTGTCAAATTCCGACACTTGCACCTTTCCCCCTCTAAAGGAATCTTTTCAACATCTTGTGGATTCCCTCACTCAAGGTTCCACTGCCTCTGGGCCGCTCAAGGTTCCACTCTGCTCCTCCATCGGTCTGGATTGAATGGGTGAATGAGAGTTTAAATAGTGTAAGGTGGGCAAAGCCAACAACGTGGCTCGTTGGCTCGTTAGTGGCGATGGTCTGTAGCTCGAAGTTTGTACTTGGTTTGAATCTTGTCATTGGGAGATTTGTTTTCTTTGATATGTAATTTGGTCAAGGGTTGGGCGGGTCTACAAAGGGGTGGCCTACCCACCCCATTTAATATCCGTTATATATATGGTTCCGTTGGGACCCCAATTTATTTATTTATTTTAACGTAATAGTTCAAATTTCGTCGATTTTTAAGGGATACTAGACAAACTAAGTAGGTGACAAATTCGTATGTTCCAACCGCCAAATTCTATGGGCTGGGACTCTACCAAATTGTTTCCTTGTTAGTGACTACCACTTGGCCCAGTTTTACCAAAACTTAAGCATACGAACTCATATTTGAGTGTCATTCATATCGTTGGAATCAAGGCGACGAGCACTACGATATGGTCCTGGTTTCACTTCCATCTGAGGACTTTTATTTATGAGTTATTTTGAAGGCCACTTTTATTTCTGGATCCACCCGGATCACCAAATGGTTTGAATTTAATGCAACAGATGACATATCTTTCAACTTTAATAATTTATCTTCTTATACACCAATCATTACTTTTTATTGTCGCTTACTCTTCGAATTTCCACTTTACCATCAAATATGTGAATGGAATGTCCGTGCTGTTTTATTTATACAAGAGATAATAAATTCCTTTGGAACTGTGGAATGTAAAAAAATCATGTAAATTGTAATCTGCAAGTCTGGGAATTTTTAACTGAATAGAACCAATCCCTAATGGTTTTATTTGAGACGTATTAGAAAAATACACTACTCCATCAATATTGTCGTTGAATTTTATATAAAAAATCTCTTCTAAAGGTCATATGACAAGTGGCACATGTGTCTAAAATCCAACTACCATGCCATGAAGAAAAAAGAGGCACTAAGTCTATATTTCATATTAAAATTACAATGGACAACAACATAATGTGCATTTTGAGAAGACTGTCCTTTTTTTGGAATTAGTTGATCTTTCTTCTCAAGCATTTGTTCTCTTCTTTCATTAATTTTCTCCTAGGGAATTCTATAATTTGCATAAGTATGTCCAATTTTACCACATCTAAAGAATTTTAGAGTTGTTTTATCAGAAAAAATGTTTGTTTATCATTTTGCTGTCTATCTCCCTAATTAACACACCCCCCCCAACACCTCTATAATTCCTCCTACCTTGTCCTCTACTACCCTTAGTATTTTTGACAGATTCTTCTTGAGGTTTTTGGTCTTTTTGAGCAAGACATAATGTTTCAGTATTGGAATTATGTAATGTTTCTTTCTTTCCAAAAGATTTATCTCTTTTTGCAATTTTTCCTACTAATTTGTCAAAATCTAAATCTTTTAATTGCTCACTATCTTGGAGAGATTCCTAGTGTGAATAACCAGGCTAAATAGATTTTATAAAGAAAGTAAATTGTAGATCAAATTTGACCCCAGTAGATTCAGTTTCATGATTGATGGATTTCAAAATCAAGTTTTAATGGATCATTATCCTTCATTTACAGATTAAACAACCTCAATAATAATTGTATTATCTCAAATTCAGAATGTGAATCATAAAGCTCTTTCAATTTTGTTATTGCATCATATGTTGTTTTACTTTGAATAATTTATCTTCTTACCTCTTCTGAGACTGAAGTGGAAATTAAAGCATAAGCCTTCTTATCCTTATTCTCCCAGATTGCTAATTGTTTTTTCTCATCAAGGAGTTCTAGTGCATTACCTCCTTTACCTTCATAGACTCCATCCCACAAATCATTAAAAATAAGTGTATTTTTTTTTGTACCACTTTTGGTCATTTTCCTTTCCAGAACGAACAGTTCCAACTAAAGATACCAAAGAATTCATCTTTTGTAGATAAAATGGCAGTAAAAAACATAATTGTACATGACTCCTTTTTTTTTAAACCTTTATGTTTTGACCAGGCACAAATTTTACTTACAAATCAGTATCAATCCACTGTAAACCAATCCGATGGCATCTCACAACCTTGCAATCACGGCAGGTTGGGAATATCTTACTAATGTCTTTCAACCACATCCAACGAACGACATTTAAACAATCCAAAAAATCACATTTAAATGACAAAACCAACACATTCAATCCAAGGACACGGTCAACAATCGGCAACAGGTCACATTGTTTTCCATACATGTCACGATATCCAACAAAAAACATTTGTCATGAGACGACAATGAAGGTTATCTGTCGTTCATGTAGTACAAACCAATGGCAGTTGACATCACCTTGCTTGTTGAGGTTTAACATGAGAAGTGGTCCCATTTGATGGGTTTCAAAAATCGTTTAGCACAAAAAACAAGTGGTTGTGGTTGAGTACAGGGGCACAAGCCTAGGTTTCAAAACCCACCAAATTGTGGTGTCATTGTGGTTTCCAAAACTATTGACTCTTTTGTTGTCATTCAATCAATGCCATTACACCACACTGTCTACTTCCACTATGGATCCTCCTCCATGTCAGTGACTGCATGCAGATCTACCAACAATTCTCCACCATATCAAGACTGTTAGGTCAGGACAAGCACGTCTCCTCCCTTGGTTTTCAATAATGGAGTTTGATTCATCCACTTCAATTTTCTTCTAAAACCTTGCTTTGATACCGCTGTTACAAGTGCTTAGAGAATTCCATGAGAAAAATATAGTATTCTATGATTATTTTATTAAGCACTGAAGAACATATTTATACAATCCAAATTGAAGGGATACAATTATATCTCCATAATTATAAATACTGGAAATACCTAATATATTTCCTAATCATAACTATATACAATAATCCCAAAGGATTACAAAATTTTCTCCAACATCGAACCTCTTCTATATGGAGCTAACATGGAGAATTTTGTATTGCTAATGGCACTTCTCTGCTCCTCTACAAGCATTTTTTTTACACAATGAAAAGTGCAGAGATGTATTTGTGCAAAATGCATGTAGATTAGGTTTTTTAGCCGAGAAGGTGCATCATTTCTCCCAATGAATATGTCTTTATTTTCCTTGGCTTCCAAATTCGTATTAATAATATTGTTTTTAGCTTCGAGTTCGATGCTCATAATGTCATTAATATCCTTCAGTTTGTTGTTGGTAAACACATTGAATCCATTGCTTAAATTATAATTTTTTTCTCTAAGTTTCATGCTTATAATATCAATTGTATCCTTGAGATCATTCCTTGCCAAATCAATCATATCATATCATCGCTGCAATGCATATGCACACTATCATAGACCATTGACACACCTAAGTTTATAATTGCTTAGCGCACTTAACATTAAAAAGGAAGATGTTGCTAGACAATATCGTTCCTCCATTCTTTTTTAATTTTATTATCTATACATGAGTTTTATTGGCGCTTATGAGGGAACAAGAATATCTCTGTTAGTGCAGCTAACTTTCCAAAGGTACATGCAATTAAAAACATGGTTCTTCCATTATTTTTTATTTTTCTTATTCACATTTGAGTTTTATTGGTGCTTATGAAGGCACAAGAATATCTTTGGCATTGGTGACACACCTAACTTTACAATTTCTTAGCTCCCCTGACATTTCAACGGTAGATGCAACCGAAAACTTGATCGTTCTTCCATTCTTTGTGAATTTTATTAACTACGTCTGAGTTTTCATGGTGCTTATCAAGGCACATGAATATATATGGCACTGTTGACAAAATTAATTTTATAGTTGCTTAGTGCACCTAGAATTTCAAACAAATAAGAAAATAATTACAACATACTTACAAAGATCATTCATGTTTGTGTTTCACCTTTTCCCTTTACGTATTGTGGTCAATCCTAAACGCTACAAAACACGATACCCAAAGATACGTAAGTAGCACTTTAGGTTCAACATTCTTAGAACTACTTTGATATTGATTCCAATGCATTAGAAAATTATAAATTGCAATATGAATGCAACCAGAGCATTATATTTATATTCTAATGGGCAAGGGAAGGGTTGACAAACGAGATATAAATACTTAATACATATGTTTAGTTTGAATAGAGAACCATATAAATAATTAATTGGAAGTCAAAACTGGGAAAAATGGGTGTAAGGGGAATGCAAGAGAAAGTGTGTCTCGGAAATGTGTGTGCAGAGCAAGGGACACAAACTCCTCTTCACACCCCTTCTCCTAATATCTATGCAATGCAATTATTTACATTAAAATTTCATACACTAAATACAATAATGTACATTGAAATTAATAATTGATATTTATTACTTACCTGGTCATGGTATCATCATCCATAAGAGAACATTGATTTTGTGCCATTGCTACCTCAAGGTACACCCTTTTCATATACCTAAGTTGTAAGAGAAATTTTAAGTTTCTACAAATTTCTAGTTAGTTTTAACCCTGTCGAACAAGTTAAAATATGTGGGAAATTGTAGAGGTATGGGAATGTGGAGGTGAAAAAGGTGCTCGTTCTCTCGCACATACTTCCTCTTCTATAGAAAAATTGCATGTCATGTAGCCCATATCTGTTTTAATTTATTTTGCGTAGAAGTTTAATAATGCCCAACCCCAATCTAATTTGTTAAATTGATGTATACTACGGAGAGAGGGTTAGGTGAGGAGCTCTGCAACTAGGGTTCGCTGGTGATCCCCTGCTACGGAGCAGACATCCGACAGAGCTACAACAGACGGCTTGCACACCTGATCCTGCCAGAGAGGAGCTGGCATATCTTCGAATCACATGGAAACCGAGCAGGGGGGGGGCAGCCAAGCCCTCCTCTAGCACTAATACCGCGCCGCCGGGAAGAAATGGGCCAATACTCTTCGGTTTGATCCACGTTGAAGGGGAAATCATTATGGAGACGCAGCAACACAAGTCCAAAAATGCGGACGGTCAGGCAGACAATCGCTGAGAAACGCTGCAAGGGAAAGAAAGGATAGGGGCAAAAACCACAGTCACTTCCAACACATGTAAGCCAATAGCAGTTGAACGACCCAAGATCGAACTGTCCAGCCAGGAGATCAATGAAAGAATCCAATACATGAAATATCATGCGCTCATAGGAAAATTTATAGGCTTCTGGCCAACAGAAAAAGCCTTGTATGGTTGGATAGCTGCCAAATGGACACCCAAAGGTCACATAACACTGCAGCTGGGGCCGAAGGGATTCTTCACAGTGATATTCTTGTGTCTTGAAGACAAGTTTAGAATCATGGATGAAGGGCCAGACTTTTTTAACTCAGTAGGATTATATCTAAGGGACTGGGTAGCAAGATTTAATCCGGACAAGGAAGATCTCTCTTGGGCTCCAGTGTGGATTAGAATGTACTCACTGCCAGAGGAATACTGGAGTGAAGGATTGATACAAAAAATTGGAAATGGACTGGGGGAATACATCAAAGCAGTGGAAGAAACGAAGCTTCGAAGATACACATCCTATGCCCGTATCTGCGTCTTCATGCGCTTGGATAACGCCCTCCCTGATTCGGTAAGTCTCTCTCATGAAGACTATGAATGGATTCAACCCCTAGATTATGAACATGTACCCTTTTGCTGTCGTAAATGTCATGCACATGGACATCTCTTCAGGGATTTCCCGCTGAATCAAAAAGCTGCTGACCCCGCCTCATCCGATTCGCATGCTCAAGAGGGTTTTACCAAAGTCCCCAGCCGCAAGAGAGCGCATAAAAAGCCCTCATCTGGGAAAAAACCCATGAAAGAAATGGCCTTTAACCCCTCCACAAGTAATAGTTTCGAAATTCTCGCTCAAGCCTCAGCTGAGCCTCCCCCCAGCTTGCAAAACAGCTCCTTGCCTAGCACCTCCAATCCAACTATCCCCCCTCCACTATCCTCGCCTACATCTAGTCTCCCCAGAGATGAGGATTCGAACATCAAAGAAGGCCAAACAGAACCAAAGGGAAATGCAAAGGAAATGGAAGTGGAGGGAACCACTACTAAATCAAGTGAAACCCACAAAGAAATTCTGGAACACCCAGAGGGAACCTCCAAAGCCATGGAGACGGATGACTTGCAATATCAAGCCTGCCAGCTTGCGCTCATCACAGAGGAAAATAGTCAAGTGCAACATATGGAGGAAGAACCAGAGAGCATAGATCTAAAAGGGCTAGACATCTTTGGATTGGAGCAAGCTTTCAGAAAAAAGGAGTATGACAAAATTCAAGAGCACCAGCTCAGCACTCTAGAAACAATCATCTCCAGAGCATATCAGCAACAACAATTAGGCATACAACCAGGCAGTCAATGGGATGGAAACCTCCTACCAAAGGACTCCAAAAAGAGAGGGAGAAAAACAGATCTCCAGCGAACTATAGCAGTAGGCAAAATCTTGGTCGACTCTGGCCGATATGCTAAATTAACAAAGTATTAAAGGCCCACTCCACACAGTGATCAATGAAGCTCATCTCATGGAATGTAAGAGGGCTCAATAGCCCTGGGAAACTCAGAATGATTAGAAGCATGATAAGGCAGGAACAAACTCAGATTTTTTTCTTGCAAGAAACAAAATGCAACAGCAGTATCCTGGGAAGCATCCTCACAAAAGCTTGGCCAGGTTGCAATACAGTGGCAGTGGATGCATCAGGAGCCTCTGAAGGCTTAGCGATTGCCTGGAATACCCAAAAAATCACGCTGTCAAACCTCCATGCTTCCCACAATCTCATCCAGGCAACATTTCACATCATCGGAACCAACATCCATGGACATATGACTAATGTCTACTTCCCGCAAGAAGTGCCCAATAAAATTGCTCTTCTAGATACTATAGCCAACCTCAATTCCAACAGAGAGTATTCTCTTTGGCTCATAGGCGGAGATTTCAACATGATCACCAAATTAGAGGAAAAGAGAGGTGGACGAGCCAAGCTGGATCAAGACACGAATCAATTCAAAGATTTTATCCACAACAACTCACTCATCGACATGCAAACTCCCAATGGCATTCATACCTGGAGAAATCACAGAACTAGGAGGCATCAAATCGCTTCGAAGCTCGACAGATTCCTCATCTCGGATAGCGTCATTCAATTAGGGGGTGATCTTTCGGCACTCATCCTCCCTCATCCCGGGTCGGATCACTGGCCCATAGCACTTCAATGGCAGCGACCAGGTAACTTTACCAGACGCCCATTCAGATTTGAGGCCTGCTGGTTATCCCATCCCGCTTTCAAAGACTTCATCAACAACGCTTGGAACAACTTCACAGCCCCGGCTGGGTCAAGAATGTTTCAACTCCAACAGAAACTCAAATATTTGAAAGCTCAAATAAAAACTTGGAACAAAGAAACTTTTGGCAATATCTTTCAGGCTCAACAAAACCTCAACATGGAAATGAGAGAGCTCCAACAACAGATAATAACAAAGGGGTATAAAGAAGAAACCATGGAAAAGGAAAAAGACATACAAAAACGATTGGAGGAGAGAAACAAGCAGGAAGAAATCTTATGGAAGCAAAAATCCATAATCAGATGGCTGAAAGAAGGCGAGAGAAATACCAAATTCTTCCATAGGACTACGATACAAAGGAGAATGCATAATACTATATCCTTTCTCCAAAAGCAAGGAGGGGGACGAGTGGAGGATCACACTGAGATAGAACAGGAACTAATCAACTACTTCCAGGATGTTCTTCAAGAACCTCAAATCGACAGAAGCAGAGCTATAGAAAAGATTACTCAACATATCCCAAAAATCATCACAGAGGACCATAAACAACTCCTACTCAGACCTGTCCAGCCAGAGGAGGTTGATTTAGCCATGAAACAGCTCAAGGAGGGCAAAGCTCCAGGGCGGGACGGCTTCTCCACCACCTTCTTCCATTCATTCTGGGAGCTCATCAGAGAAGAGGTTTGGCAAGTTGTTGAGGAATCTCGATCTCTTCATTGGTTGCTACCAGTGCTCAACTCAACCTTCATCGTTCTCATCCCCAAAGAAGAGAGCGCTACCACCCCGGAAAAATATCACCCTATCGCACTCTGCAATGTCATCTACAAAGTCATCTCCAAGGTCATTGCAAACAGGTTGAAGCCTCTGCTACCCCTTCTCATATCGCCGGAACAATCTGGGTATGTTGAGGGTAGACAAATAATGGACGGCATCATCCTCACTCATGAAATCATACACTCCCTTAAGATTTCCAATCAGGCAGGTATGATTCTCAAGATTGATCTTTCCAAAGCTTTTGACAAATTAAGTTGGACTTATATCCAAAAAATGCTAAACGCCTTTGGCTTCGCTCCTATGTGGGTGTGATGGGTTCATAGCCTAATCTCCTCTACTTTCTTTTCCATCCTCATCAATGGCATCCCCTCTCGACCTTTTAGCCCCTCTAGAGGAATCAGACAAGGGGATCCTCTGTCTCCCTTCCTTTTTGTTCTAATGGCAGAAGGGTTGGGCAGACTCATCAAGCATGCCCTTCATTCTCAGATGCTGAAAGGATTATCTATTCACAACACCCCTACCACCACCCATCAGCAATTCGTGGATGACAATATGCTCTTTGGTTACCCATCAGTTCAAGAAGCATCCATCTTTAAGACCCTCCTGAAGGACTTCTCTGAAGCCTCGGGTACCAGCATCAACAAAGCCAAATCGCAGATCTTTTTCTTCCACACACCTCCCATCATCCAACGAGCCATAGCCCGCATCCTGGGATTTACCATTGCCACCCTTCCCTCCAATTACCTGGGAGCCCCACTCATTGATTCAGCCATCAAGAATGCCTCTTGGCATAAACTCATTGAGAAGCTGGAATCTCGCCTTTCCTCTTGGACCTTTAGAGCTCTGAATATAGCTAGCAGGGTCATTCTTATTAAAGCAGTGCTTCAAGCAATGCCCCTCTATCTCTTCTCAATCTTGGTAGCGACAAAATGGGCTCTCAAAAGAATTAGAGATATCCAACGCAATTTCCTATGGGGATCCAATGGAACTAATCGCAAATGGGCCCTTGTCAACTTGAATACCATATGCAAACCTAAGGAGAAGGGCGGGCTCTGTAGGTTTTAACCCCGTACATAAATTACCTGCATACGAATTCTAAATCACAGGAAAAATAAAAATGCGAGAGCATAACACATAAAACACATATACACAAAGATTTCCCACTGGATCCCAAAACCGGGACTACCAGCTTGATTTTGCATTATGTTCCTTTCAATGTTACAATACATATTTATACATGCCGAAGCATCCAATACCATGGACGAAAACCATCGCGTCCAAAACCATGGACCGAAAACCATAGGTAGGTTTGCCCAACCTAATATAGGGTCCAAAAAAAATTTTCTCGGGGCGCTGCCCCGAACCCCGTAGAGGGGGGCTACCTGCCCCCCTCAAACCCCCTGGATAGGGGGGGCTGCCGGCCCCCCCCTCTAACCCCTCGGTTCACTATGTTGTTTAGTTGTGGAAAGAATATAACACAACCCAACAGGCTCGCCCTAAGGGATCCTAGCCAAAGAAATGAAATAATGGGGGCGAGAATTTGGTTGCAATGGCTCACAGCACTAAATAAGCCCCGGGGCGTCATCTGGCGAGCCAAATATGCTAACCACAGACCGATGGAGGAGCTGATCAGATTCACCCCTGTGGAGAAAGGATCATTAATGTGGAATGCGGCCAGTCAACACTCCCCCCTCATCCAACAACGCAGCTTTTGGGAAATTAGAGGTGGCAACAGAGCTCGTTTCTGGACAGATGCTTGGAATCAACTGCCCAGACTTGACAGGGTCCTTAATATTCAGCCCAACAATGACTGGGAGGAACAACAAAAGGAGAAGGTAAATCAGCAATGGTCACAGGCGATCAATCAAGGATACAGACAATGGAAACGCTCGGAAGAACTGATAAGAAACATCAATATCCAGACAAGAGAAAACCTGGAAACAGAGCTCCAAAAACGAAAAATCAGAAACAATGAAGGAGAAGACTTATTAAGATGGGGCTACACCCCGCGAGGATCCTTCACCACAAAAGAAGCCTACAAACTCAAGTGCCAAGATGATACACCTCCGGATCCCATCTGGGGATGGATTTGGACGCCAGGAATATGTCCCAAAGTCTCGACTTTCTTATAGCTCACTGGGCATCGGAGAATCCTAACCTGGGACAACTTAAGAAAAAGGAAAATACAGGGGCCATCCATGTGCCCCAATTGCTGCTCGCACAAGGAAACTATACAACATCTGCTGGACTCCTGCCCCCTAGCCAACCAGCTTTGGGAGAAATCAAGCTTCAGATGTCAGAGAAACTATCGACCATCTGAAGACATCATAAATTCCATTCGCCTTTGGCACCAAAGTCCTTATAAAAGCGTTATCCTAAATCACCTCTGGAGAATTATCCTGGGCCTCCTCACCTGGACGGTCTGGAAGGAAAGGAAAAAACGCATCTTTCAAAACCAGTGCACTCCATTAGAAATTATCTGGGACAAGCTAGTTACGAATCTGAAAGAAACTTTGGCTCTCAAAACGTGGCTTCCGGAAGACTATCCCATGCAGGCCACTGAACAAACAATATGGGACAATTGGAACCTCCAAATTCCTCGGGGAAGCATCGAAGGCAATTCCAAAGGAAACACCAATGATCATGCACATCAATGGCAGCCCCCCCCAAGGCAAAGATACAAACTCAACTTTGATGGAGCTTCCAAGGGGAACCCAGGGAAAGCAGGATTCGGGGGCATCTTCAGGGACTACAAGGGCTCTCCTCTTCTATTATATCTTGGCAATATCGGGTGGGATACTAACAACTCAGCTGAGCTAGAGGGTCTTTGGCGAGGAATTCTCCTGGCTCAAAACCATGACTTCCAGCCTTTGGAGATTGAAGGAGACTCCCAACTGCTCATCAACATGGCTAATCAATTGCTCAATGGAGCTCATGCAAATAAGATTTCAACTAGTTGGTGACTAGAGGCAAGGTTGGAGGCCATAGAAAACACCCTCATCAACAACTGGGCTATCATCTTCAAGCATGTCAGAAGGGAAAGCAACCAGGTGGCAGACCTCCTCGCCAATATGGGAGTTGAACACAAGCACCCCCTCCTTTCAGGGAGCCTCAATATCCTCCAGAATCATGAGCAAAAACAGGAATGTATCACTCTGCTCCAAAAGGAAGCAAACTCCCCGGATGCGGGTGTTTCTACCGAGCTCTAGGTGGATGGGACAAGGGTGACGTAGCGTGAACCGACATCTGCCAGCCACAAACCACATGGCCCACGGCAGGAAGGGTTTAATTCGGCGGCAAGGGTCATCACATGGCCTCACATGATGGGAATTAAGCTGGAACAGGCGAGTAGAGGACAGAACAATCGCCTTCGCATGCTTTTGGGATAGTCGGCCTCTGGCTGCATTGAATGCAGCAGTAATGGCGGAGGATAGCTGAGGCGTGACGAACTTTGATAAAATCCGAGGCAGATATGGCATTCACAGAGGGCTCTACAAGCACTGCTGGTTGGGAGAAGGTAGGTTGGTGGAGAGGGCCGAGCTCCGCCGGGTTGTTGAGACGCGCCCTCCCCGCGCTCTTGCTCTCTTCTGTGTGCCACTGCACGCTCGCTCTTTCATCCGCTCAGCCATGGTGAGGCAGCGGCTCATCAGCAGAAGGGGAGGCACGAGAGGGGGAAGCTCTCGGCAGCAAGCCAGAAGGCGAAGCTCCTCGAGCTCTCCCTCCTCCACAGCTGATAACCCACATTATCCCAACACGAGGAGTGGGTGTGGGCGTCTTCGTTCGACTCCCTTCCCCTTGCCAAGAAATCTGGCACCCCACACCACGCTCTTCCACTTCCGGAGCACGCTGAACCAACTTGTCATCACAGCTACCATATCCATCCTTTTCACAGAGGAAGAAGCTCAGAACAATCAAGGCGTCTGCTCTGGAAGTGCTACGTTCAGGGCGGAGCCTAGTCAGCCAGAAGCCCGTCAGAACCTGCGCTCGACCATGGAAACGGAGCATGAAGGGCAGCAAAGGAGGATAGAGAAGGAGGCAACGCAGAACACGGGCGAGAATCCACAGCCTCATCAGGCCTCACCAGGCAAGGAGACGCAAACACAGAACGAGGAGGACACACGGCGCGAGGAAGGAGCAGGTGAGCCAAATCCGTTGGACAACTGTGAGGATTGGGGCTGCTTGATTGAGGAAGAGCCAGCCATGGAGCACGTCGAGCCCAATGCCAGGTGGCAGTTCTTTTAGATTCTGGTTCTGTTTGTATTTTTGTCCATGTAGGCACATCCAGCTAGATGTTCTGTCGGCTTTAGTTGACATGTATGCTCTGTTTGGAAAACTTTGGACTCTGTGTCTTCTGGTCTTTTTGATCCCTTCAGACTGGTTTCCCCTCTGTTGGGGCAGCCTTAAAACCAGGGTTTTGTAATGTTAAGCTTGTCTGTCCTCTCTTACAGCAAGCGCTCTCTTTGTAAATAGTTTTTTTCCTTCTTAATAGATTAAACATACTTAGCAAAAAAAAAATAATAATGCCCAACCCCATAGTTCATTGCATATTTAACTTGAATACAAATTGCGATAGAAACACTAAAAGGATACCACTACTTCACTTTCACTTTTAGCTGATAATAAATTCACATGCATGCACACAATAAATTTGAACAATCATAAACCCTGGAAAAACCCCAAAGGGAAAACTAGTTAGAAGAGAGATTTTATTTTTCTTTTCTCAAATAATTTATTACAACATTAAATACACATTGAGGGTACTTATCTCTCCCTTGAATTCCATGATATATCCTTAGAAAACGTGCCACTATTCATCATATTGATCTTGAAATTTGTACCTCGGTTAGATTTATTTTCTGCCTCGAAAATCAGACCTTTTTTGACTAGAACTTTATCCTTGTTTTTTGGGCCTATTTGTCTAGAAAATCCCTCCTGGAAATTTGTGCCTTAGTAAATGATTTCTATCCTAGAAATATGTGCAGATAGATGAGGAATCTCTCTTCAGTTTGTGCGCTGAATATTGTTGTAGCTGCGTTGTTTTCGCACTGAAAACCTCCGATCTTTTCTTTGATTTTCAAGCCTGACATAGCTACCTTTAATGCTCTGACTCTACCTCAAAAATCGTGTTGGAAGTACTATTGTAATTGCCTCATACTTTTTGCTACTTCATGAGATAGGAAATACATACATGTTCTACTTCTCCTTGTTGCGACGTGTTCCCTCCTTTAGCAAATGGTGGCTATCTCAGCTTCTCCTTGTTATCTTCCTCTCCTCCTCTATTATCCAACTCTACACATGAAGAATGAGCCCTCACTTTGTTTTTTTCCTCCTATTTAGTCTCATAATGATGAGAACCCATATCCCTAGTATTAAGGGTTGAGATTTGATCTCATCTCTCCTTGATCAAGGGTGGAGATATAATCTCCCATTGAGCCCTTATTATGTCTCCCCCTTCATTAATGAGCCTCACTACTCACTTTATTAACTTGTTTTTGTACCATGTACTTTTTCTCATAAAGTCACTTTAATATTATGAAGTACAAGGTGCTTTTTGTACCTCATAAAGTGACTAAAAAGTCACATGACTTTAATAACTCATAAAGTCACACTAAAAATGGGGGTTCAATTTGTGCTTCTACGTTTAGGCAAATATCACTAGGAAACACCTCCTTGATACCTTTTTAACACTCCCTCTTACCAAGGAAGGTGTTCTTCACCACTCCCATCTTGTCCCTCAAATAGACATGTTTGCCCCTTAGCAAGGACTTAATGATAATGTATGCAACCTGTTCATCAGTGGATATGTACTCTAGCTTCATTGCCCTCTCTTAACACAATCTTGGATGAAGTGCTACTTGATCTCAATATGATTTGACCGCTCATGAAATACTGGATGCTCCGTGAGTTTAATACAACTCTGATTCTCACAATTTATTGTAGTTGGTCTCAACTATTAACCAAATAAGCCACACAACATCTTGCAAAGCTAAATAACCTCGCAAGAAGCCTAACTAGCTACAATGTACTTAGCTTTTGTAGAACTCAGTGTCATTGATCTCTGCTTGCTGCTAAACCATGACACCACTATCGAACCCAACATGAAACAACATCCCGATGTACTCTTGTTGTCATTAACACTGCCTGCCTAGTGTGAGTCTATACAACTTATCATCTTGACTCCATCTCCCTAGATATAGTCTATTCCATAGTCCATCGTGCCCTATAGGTACCATAACACATGTTTTGCAGCCACCAAGTGCACCCTCCTAGGCTCCATCATAAATTGACTCAACGTGTTTACTGTGCATTGTTGATTTCTAGTAGCATCGGATGTGCTCTAAGCCTCAAAATTTCCAGGGAAGCTAGGATACATGTATTTCAGAATACACATAAATAGTTTTTGGAAATTCCACCCAGAGACAGTTTTATTAAACAATTTTTTATTTTTAATGGGTACCTAAGTCTAAAATTAGGGAATTAAAATAATTAAAGGGTATTAATCAAACTAGGGGTGAAGCTTCTAGAAGAAGACGATGATCAAGCCAAAATGATCTAAGCCATTGATTAGAATCTAATATGGGTCGTTGGTTCTCAAAGAGAATATTATAAGAGGAGACTTGATGGGCATTTGGAAAACATATCAGAGAGAGATAAAGAGATCAAATTTCTCAGAGAGGGTAGCACATCAATTGCTAGAGAAGAGATCGGAGTGATTTCTTGCACTAAGGGGCAACGATAGTTTTGGGAGGAAGATTTCCTGATTTGGGAATAAATCGAAGAGGAGGCAGAGATATATCCAGAAGAGGCAATGTAGAGGCCATGTTGGGCAGCGTAGGGCCACGTTGAGGTAGCACAAAGCCAGTGAGGAGATCTGAATTTTCTGGAGAAGTTGAGTTTCAGAGCCAGAAGTCAGGGTGTGAGACCGAGAGGGAGGTAATATTTTTAGATCATGATTTATCAACAGCAAGGGGAGGAGCGTAGCAGAAGCTTCAGCGAAGAGCAGTTTCTAGCGAGATGTAGTTTTTTGTAGTAGTTGCTAGGGTATAAAAACGTCAGAAGAGAGAAGGAGACACTACCTTGAGGGAATTATTATTCAGAGTACTTCTAACCAGGAAGTCTAATTTCTCATTTTCTAAGCAGTAGCAGGGAGGAGAAAATCTACAAACTTCATCAGGGAGTGTGTAGGGCAGCCCAACAGTAACGTAGAGTAGAGAGGAGGTAGTTTGACATTTTATTGGCATAGATGATAGCTAACAGGATGAGATATCAAGACCAATTGGATGGAGCCTCAAACTATGTGATCTGCAAGGCTAGGATCTCATTCCTTCTAGATGAGCATGATCTCAAGATGTACGTTGATAGTGTTGTAGTTGTACTTGGTGATGCCGATCCACTAAAATAGTACAAAGTTGAAATGGTGAAGGCCAAGCAGTTGATCCTTGATGGAGTGAGGGATCACATTGTATGTGGCATTTGTCACAAATGGACTACCAAGGAGATGTTGGATACCTTGGCTACATTGTATCAAGGATCTTCGAAGTAGTGGAAGATGTACTTGGACGAGAAACTGAGATCAGCTAGGATGGAGAAAGGGGAATGCATTGATCTATTCCTCTCAAAGCTTCAGGAAGTCTGAGATCAATTGGAAGTTGTAGGATCAACACCTCAACCTACAAATATGGTGAGGTTGGCCCTAAATTAAGTTTTGTAAGAATGGCAAGTATTTTTCGAGAGTATCCTGGGTAGAGAGAAATTGCTTGATTGGGAAGGAATGTGGTCCTCTCTTCAACAAGAAGAGATGAGGCGATATTTAGTTAAGTGAAAACTTGATGGAAGTAGAAACAGCGGGACGTAGTCCAAGGAGGAGGAAGAGAATGCAACCCTTGCATCTAAGGTGCAAGAGGAGCAACAGAAGAAGAAGAGATATGTTTTTGTTAGAAAATTATATATTACAGAGCAATGGAACACATAAAATATATTGCAGAAATACAAACACAGAAAACACATAAAACAAGAGAAACACAAATATACATGGTTCACCCAATTTCGGCTACATCCATGGAGAAACAACTAGTCCTTCATTTTATATTATCCAACAAACTGAAGAGATACAACCTACAGTAGGTCTGTTGTAATTCCCTCTTCACTCTCACACAATCTCCTCTCTCTTTCTCACTCAGAATATAGGTCTACATAGACACAATACAATTACCTCATATATAAAGAGGGGTTGCCTTCTAAGGAAAAAAACCATAAATTAAACATAACTTCTACTGTCAGATCTCCGCCTAATGAATAGCCCAGATTGAATATGAAATTACAACATTTTACAGGCAATTTTACATCTATTTTTAGCTTTGGGGGTGCTGCCCTCGATCCCTGCCCAAGGGGCTCCAAATAATCATTATCGCCTCCCCCCCGGATCCCCTTAGCAGTGTACATTTTGCGGGCGGCGTTTCCACCACATTACAAACTGGGGTCCAATGTGGCGATACCTCTAAATAAAGAAGATAATCAGGCTCCACACCCAACAATCTCCCACTTGGAGATTGATTATGGCAACTCCACCATTGCTTCATTTGTTGGAAAATGACTCCATTTTGGACCTGGTTGTTTCTCATATCCTTCATCATACTTGAAGACCAATTGAAACTGAGCAAAATCTCAGTTTCTCCCTAGTTACAACTTTTGTTAACATATCTGCAGGATTTTGGCTAGTGTGTATCTTTTCCAGCTTCAACTGTCCATCTTCCAACACTGATCGTATGAAATGGTACTTAATTTGTATATGTTTAGTCTTGGAATGAAATGCAGAGTTCTTTGCAAGATGTATGGCACTCTGGTTGTCACTATATAACCTTCCCAACTCCTTCTTCTTACCTAATTCATCCAGAAACCTTTGTAACCAAATCATTTCTTTACTAGCCTTTGTAGCAACAATATACTCTTCTTTCATTGTTGAGAGTGCAACAACACTTCGCAGTTTTGAAACCCAACAGACAGTTGTTCCACCTATAGTAAATACATACCTTGTAGTGCTCCTCTTGTTATCTCTATCACCCACCATATTTGCATCAACATATCCCTGTAGAGCAATGTTTGAACCACCAAAACATTATTCTTGATTTGTGGTACCTCTTAAATACCTCAGAATCCACTTCACCACCATCCAATGTTCTTTTCCTGGATTGTTAATGTACCTGCTTACAACTCCCACTGCATGTGCAATATCACGCCTTGTGCAGACCATTGCATACATTAAGCTTACAACTGTTGATGCATATGGAACCTTAGACATAAACTATTTCTTCCCGAGTCTTGGGACACACCTCTGTACTTAGTTTGAAATGGCTAGCCAATGATTTACTAACTCGTTTTGCATTTTGCATATTAATATTTTCAACACCTTTAATTTTAATATTAAATCACTCTGATACAATGTTAATTTTCGATTCTTCCTATCTCTAGTTATTCTCATACCAAGGATTTTTTTTGCAGCACCCAAATCCTTCATTACAAATGAGTTTGCCAATTTTCTTTTGAGCACATTTATTTCCTTCATGTTGGAACCTGTAACAAGCATGTCATATACATACAATAACAATATAATATAGTTGTCATCATTTTTCCTTTTGAGATAAACACAATGATCAGAGTGACATCTAGTATGACCTTGTTCAGACCTAAACTTGTCAGATTTTAGATACCACTACCTTGGAGCCTGTTTTAAGCCATACAAGCTCTTCTTCAACCTACACAATAGTTTCTCCTTCCCTTTTACCTCATATCCTTGTGGCTGCTGCAGATATATCTCTTCCTCCAAGTCCCCATGGAGAAATGTTGTCTTTACACCCAACTGCTCAAGATGAAAATCTTCAGCTACTACTAGACTTAAAATAGTTCTGATTGAAGTGATTTTAACAACAGGAGAAAATATCTCATCAAAGTCTATTATACCATTTTTCTGTGCAAACCCCTTCACCACAAGTCTAGCTTTATACCTTTTTCTACCTCCATCTTCTTCCTTCAACCTGTAAACCCATTTATTCTGCAATGTTGTTTTACCTGCAAGCAACTTGACTAAGTCCGAAGTCTGGTTATGTGCTAAGGAGTCCATCTCTTCTTTCATTTCTTGCTCCCACTTTTTCCTAGTTTCTACCTACACAGTTTCTTCATAACATTCTGGTTCACCAGAATCAGTGAATAATACATAATATAATGAAGGAGAGTATTGTTCAAGGGGTCTACTTATCCTAGTATATCTTCTAACACCACTTTCAGGCATTTGGGGTGCTTGTTGCTATTGTGGTTGTTGTTGTTGTTCTGCTTGTTGATCATTATGATTTTCAGGCACCTTCACTTTTTCTGTGATCTCATCAAGCACTGTGCATTCTTTGTTTTCTTTTTTCTATTTCTTTTCCTGCATATGATCCTTAGACAAAACCTTTTCATTGAATATGACATCTCTGCTCCTAATGATTTTGTGTTTTTCATAATCATAAAAATGATAACCAAAATCATTAACACCATATCCAAAAAAGGTACATTTCTTTGATTTTGCATCAAGCTTTGTTCTGCTTTCTTTATTAATGTGGACAAAGGCTTCACAACCAGAAGTCTTTAAAAATGAGTAGTTTACCTTTTTACCTATCCATGCCTCCTTTGGAATACCACCATCCAAGGAACTTGAAGGCCCTCTGTTTATTAGATAAACAACAGTATCTACAACATCTACCCAAAATTGTAAAGGCAATCCTACATGCAATCTCATGCACCTTGCACACTCCATGATTTTCCTGTTCATCCTTTCTGACACACCATTTTATTGTGGTGTTCTTGGAACTGTCTTCTCTCTGCGAATTCCATTCTCTGAACAGTAACTATCAAACTCTTTGCTGCAATATTCACCTCCATTTTTTGATCTGAGACACCAACTTTTTTCCTATCTCATTTTCAACCAAAGCTTTCCATTTTTTGAAAGTATCAAATACATCATATTTATTTTGAATACAATAAATCGATGTTTTTCTAGTTGCATCATCAATAAAATTAACATAATAACGAGAGCCACCGAGAGATGATACCTGAGCAGGTCCCCATGCATATGTATGCACAAGCTCTAATTTTTCGCTCTTCTTTTCTTTCCCAACTTTGAGGAATTTGACTCTCATCTATTTTCCATAAACATAATTCTCATAGAATTTTAAATCAACATGTTTCAAACCTGGCAACAAATTTCTTGAGTGAAGAATCAACATCCCCTTCTCACTCACATGCCCAAGCCTATGATGCCATAATGTTGTATCTTCTCTTATAGAGGTTAAAGCATTAACACAATTATAAATACCATTGCATAAAATACAATGTACTAACATTTTCTCCTTTTGCTACTACCAGGGCTCATTTAGTGACCTTCCAGGTTTTATCTGTAAAAGTAGTCACACAACCTTCACCTCCCAAATAGCCTATTGAAATAATATTTTTATTTAGATCAGGAACATGCCTTACCTCTTTCAACAGCCATTGATTTCCATTCTGTTATTTTATGAAAATTGTACCCATTCCAATGATTTTACAAGGTTTATCATCACCCAATCGAACCTGTCCAAAATCTCCTTGAACATAATCATGAAAATGTTTCCTGTCAGGTGTGGCATGGAATGAGGCCCCTGAATCTACCACCCAGGCATCAATAATATTTTCTAATGAAAGAGTCAAAGAATCTTGCAACACATCACCTGTCACATTCGCTTCATGGTTGTTTTCTTGTTGTGTCTCCTTCTTTTCCCTTCCGAGACTTACAATATTTCTTTAGGTGTCCTTTCTTCCCGCATTTCCAGCACACTATCCCCGATAGGGACTTGGATCTGCCTTTCTTTGACTTACTGTGATATCCTAAGCTCTTTCCTCTTTCCATTTTTCTTCCCCTAGTCTCTGCAGTCAAAGCATTACCTGATGTCTCACCAGATCTTTTCCATCACATTTCCTTGCTAAATATTGCACCGACAACATCATCAAACTTTAAAGCACTAGATCCAGAGACAGAGTTACTAATGGCCATAAATAAACCATTCCAACTTTCTGGCAATGAGCATAGAAATAACAGAGCCCTAGCTTATTCATCAAAAGTTACCCCTACAGAACTTAACTGACTGGTAACAGTATTAAATTCATTTAAATGACCAGCGACAGATCCACCTTCTGACATATTCATATTAAATAAATGCTTCATAAGAAATATCTTATTTGAGAATGAGGGTTTTTCATATAGTTTAGTGAGTGCCGACATTAAATTCTATGTTGTTGTTTCCTTTGAAATATTAAAGGCTACCGACACCACTAGAAATAACCGTATTGTTCCAAGTTCCTTTTTGTCGAGAATATCCCATTCTGTGTCTGTCATACTTGTCGGCTTCTTTGTCTTTCCGCTCAATGGAAAGGTACAGATCTTTCTGATACAGATAATCTTCCATCCACATATTCCACAACTGGTAGTTTTGGCCGTTAAATTTTTCGACCCTAAACCTACCATCTTCTGCCATTGCTCCCACTCGAACCAGGAACCCTTCTCTCCTACGATTTTTTCAACCAAATAGACCTTCAGCGCTAATACCAGTTGTTAGAAAATTATATATTACGGAGCAATGGAACACATCAAATATATTGCAAAAATATAAACACATAAAACAAGAGAGACACATATATACGTGGTTCACCCAATTTGGGCTACATCCACAGAGAAACAGCCAGTCCTTCCTTTTATATTATCCAGCAAAATGAAGAGATACAACCTACAACATATCCGTTGTAATTCCCTCTTCGCTCTCACACAATCTCCTCTCTCTTTCTCACTCAGAATATAGATATACATAGATGCAATACAATTCCCTCATATATAACGAGGGGTTTCCTTCTAGGGCAAAAAACCCTAAATTAAACATAACTTCTACCGTCAAATATCTGCCTAATGAATGGCCCAGATTGACTATGAAATTATAACATTTTCCAAGGAAATTTTACATCTATTTTTAGCTTCGGTGACGCTTCCCCTGATTCCCCCCAGGGAGGGGCCTCCAAATAATCGTCTTTGCCCCCCCTTGGACCCCCCTGGTGGCGTACATTTTAGGGGCAGCATTTCCGCCACA
This sequence comes from Pinus taeda, assembly GCA_000404065.3. NCBI lineage: Eukaryota > Viridiplantae > Streptophyta > Pinopsida > Pinales > Pinaceae > Pinus > Pinus taeda. The sequence goes on along the minus strand of APFE031606122.1, from coordinate 6,238 downwards.
TTACAAACTGGGGTCCAATGTGGTAATACCTCTAAATAAATAAGGTAATCAGGCTCCACACCCAACAGTTTCAAAAATAAAATATTTCCAGTGTGGTGAGCATGGTCACTACATTGCGCAATGTTCTCTCAAGAAGAAGGACAAGGACAAAAAACATGATCCACAGGCTGCATTTGCAAAGATTGAGGAAGAGGAGTTTGCCATGATTGCCTAGATACCTCTAGGAGAGAGGTGGGGTGATCTCGTAATGTAGTTCGAAAGAACTGCATATGGGCAGGGTCCTTGAGGAATCCACCTCTTTGATCATTACCTTGCTATGGGATCCCATATCAGAAGTACTAGGATGAACCAGGATCATTCTATTCAGAGGAGTGTCTGAGTGACATTGGCAATGGCTAGGAGTGCCAAAGTATAAACAACACAGAACTAATGTTGATAGTAGTGAAGTTGGCACAGAGTAGAGACAATAGTAGCATAGTGGCTTTAGTAACAATGAAGAGACTAGAAGTAGTCAGAACTCCAGCAACAGATGCATCATAAATAAACACTTGTTCAGGAATTTTTTATGCTTTTCTATTGCTCAAGAAATAGCAACAACAGTTGGAGAAGGTTATAGTGCAGATGTAGTGTTGGCAGTCACAGGGCCAACAGCACAACATATGCAACATTTACAAGGGTCACATTATAGATGCAGTGTTGGAAGTGGTAGGGCTAGTAGCAGTAGAGATGCAACATTTGCATAGTAGTTGGTGGGCAGTGATGTCATACATCAGCAGCGGAGAGGGAGATGTTACAGAGTAGGGTGATGCTTCAACACGTTGCATTACTAGAGCACATTCCTTGCTAAGAAGGAGTGTTGATATTTGGTAGCATCGGTTGTAATCCAAGCCTCAAAATTTGTAGGGAGTCTAGGACACATGTATTCCAGAATACCCAGAAATCATTTTGGGAAATTCGACTCAGAGACAATTTTATTACAATAATTGATTATTTTTAATGGGTGCCTAAGTCTAAACTTAGGAAATTAAAATAATTAAAGGGTATTAATCAAACTGTAGTTGAAACTTCTAGAATAAGATGATGATCAAGCCAAAATGATCTACGCCATTGAATAGAATCTAATCTGGGCCATTGGTTCTCAACAAGAATATTATAAGAGGAGACTTGATGGGCATTTGGGAAACACATCGGAGAGAGATCAAGAGATTGAATTTCTTAGAGAGGGCAATGCAATAGTTGCTAGAGAAGAGGTCAAAGTGATTTCTTGCAGTGAGGGGTAGGGATAGTTTCCAGAGGGAGATTTCCTAATATGGGAATACATTGCAGAGGAGGCAGAGAGAGATCCAAAATATGTAGCATAGAGGCCACGCTGACACAACGTAGAGCCTGTGAAGAGATCCGAATTTGATGGAGAAGTTGAGTTTCAAAGCTAGAAGTCAAGGTGTGAGATTGATAGGGAAGAAAGTCAAAGTTCTAGAGGCAAATTGATCAGTTGAAGGAAAGACACAGTTCCCAGAATTTGTGATGCAGAGTAGCGCAGTGATTTCACAAAAACTGCACAGAGGCAGTTAGGGCCTAGTCATTCAGTGGCTGGATCAATATTGGATCACCAGTGATAGTGTGAGGTATATCTCACTCATATCTCTATTAGTCAAATTCTCTGTATTGGATAGCCAGTAAGGCATCCAAAGATTGTATTCAAAAAACTATTGCTTAATAATACAAACCCTCAACTGTTACATCGGTTTTCCCGCATTGGGTTTTTTCAGGGATATTGGTCCAAAAATAACGGTGTCGCTTGTGTGTTATTTATTTCTTGCTCAGTTCTTGTTTTGCATATAAATTTAATTGGTGAAGGTTGCAGTGTATTAGTTTCAGTATTTGTTGTAATATGTAATAAACAATTTTCTCAGTAATTTAACAAATAGAAGAAACTTAATCAGTTGGTGCAGTAGAAATTTGGGTCTTCCAAATTTTCACATGGTATCAGAGCGCAGGTGAAGCAAGGGAGTAGACTGGAGGAGCCAACACTGGAGAGAAGGAGGGAGATTGAAGTGTTGCGTAGGAAGCACATCGAATGCCTAGAGGGATTACACAGTCCAAGCCAGGAAGGCAAGATTTTAGTGGAAGATCTCTCTCTGAGTGAGTCATCAGAGAGGTAAGATTTTCATATCGAGATTTCTCAACGGCAGGGGGAGGAGCATAGCAGAAGCTTCAATGTAGAGCAGTTTCTGGTGAGATGTAGTTTTCTATAGCAGTTGCTAGCATAGAAAAACGTTAGAAGAGAGAAGGAGACACTACCTTGAGGGAATTCTTCCTTGGAGGTCTTCCAGCCAAGAAGTTTGAATTCTCATTTGGTGAGCAACAGTAGGGAGGAACATATCTACTAACTCTAGTAGGGAGTGCATAGGGCAACCCAACAACAACGTAGAGGAGAGAGGAGGAAGTTCGACATTTTTTTGGGAGAGATGGTAGCTAATGGGCTAAGAGATCAAGACCGGTTGGATGGAGCATCCAACTATGTGATCTACAAGGCTAGGATCTCATGCCTTCTGGATGAACATGATCTCAAGATGTTGGGTCCCTATATTACTAGTGATTACCCCATTACTATTGTAGTTATACCCCTTATTAATATTGTTGTGCCCCTATTGTCCCCATATTGTTATTACTGTGCCCCATAGAATCCCTCTATTATTCTTTTTGTGGCTTTATATTATTATTGTTAGGTCGGTTGGGTTATATTATGACTCCTTACACTCCTATATATAGAAAGGAGGTTATGTCATTTGAATCATGAAAGAATCAATCATTTGTGTAATGTAAAGAAGGTTCCCCCTTGAAGAGGCTGAATTCTAAGGTGTGGATCTATCTTTTCTATCTTTTTGTGAGCTAGTTTCATAAGATTTGGTTTCAGAGCTTTGGATTCTAGGGTTTCACTACTCCAAATAGGTCGTCGTGGAATTTTTGCTATAAATTTTTTTCTACTGCGTTTCAAAAGCTAAAAAAACCCATTTGATATTAAATCGCACTGAACCTCGGATCCAAATTTCAAATATTTTCGTACTATATTTGCAGAGATATGATCTGACGAATTTGGTTTTTTGTAGAATCTTGAATTACATTCCAAATAGGTGACATGGGGAAAATCATCATAACTTTCTCTCTGAGCATCGAATTGAAATTTCATAAGAAAGTAAAGAAAGAGGACATACTGTAGTTTCTTGTATATATTTTTCAAAGTCAAAGGTCGAAACAGTGACTTGTGGCACATTGTACAAGTTCGCTCTACTAAATTACTCTATAATGAGGTCACTATGGGAGATTTGCAATAACGTTTCCCTTGAGAATCTAATTTGGATCAGACTAGTGGCATTGGAAAGAGGACACAGAGGGCTACCGCAGGCTGCAATTTTAGAATTGGATGATTTGAAATTACAAAGATACATTAGATTCAATATCAAGCTCCTACTAAGTGAAAAAAGGTGTGTAGTTTTTTTTTAAATTTTTGCATAAGCTTGGTTTGAAAAAATAGTTTGAAGGAATTCAAAGGGCATGGTAAAGCATTATTATCAGTAATTGATGCCCCAAGGAAAGAAAATGCAAACACCTAGTAAGCAACCTGAAATCTCTAGCATGACTCATGAAGAAGA
>APFE031606114.1:0-10348 GCA_000404065.3 Pinus taeda | reverse complement strand
GACTGACGTGCTGAACACGTAACACAAAAAAATTACCGTGCATCGTTTTGCTGACTGTAACGCTGCCTGTACGCTGACTGTTTTCACTGACTGTAATGCTGCCGGTACGCTGACCGTTTTCGCTGACTGTAATGCTGCCGATACGCTGCCTGTATGCTGACTCGAAGATTGTCGGCTACCCTCGTATCTTTATTTTGTCGAGGCTCCGGTGCTTTTGATTTCAAGATGATTGGTTTCAGTCGAGGTCGAATACCGTTGCTTCGTCGGGGGTCTCGCTTGGGCTACCGTCGATAGAAGCTTGAAGGACGCTGCACGTGTTTTAAACAGAGATTTCGAACCAGTTAGGTGTAACAGCAGACAGCCGTAACACACCAATTTGATATACCGTCCGTCGATATACCATGGGCCCTACGAAGATTTTTAAGAAGAAAAAAAACGATTTTTCGCTTCAGGAAAAAAATCGTATTTGTAATGGACTATCAACACACTGACTTCACTGAAACAATCCTCCTAAAAAATTCCCGCTGCACGTATGTTCCTGATGAGGGTTTATGCGTAAAAAAATTTGCTGGAGCCACAAAAAAAATTGAATCAACAGAGAATGAATCTGAGACAAAGAGCAACAGCTGAGGAGTTATTTTTAATGATCCACTTCTGTATCGAGATAGACGACTGTAAGCGTTTATCACAGTGAGCAAAGCCGAAGCTGAGACTCAGTGAAGGCTGCTTGGCTTACAGAGGACTCGACCTTAGAAAGGAATAGCAGAAATAACTCAAAAACCTGCTCTGATACCATAAAACAGTGCGAAAACACGCATATGGATTTCCAAATGAATTCAATGAATTGATTGAGCAACAATACTCAATAATAATACAGAGATATTTACAAAGATAAAAACATCAAGTTTCTATGTAAGATTCAGTTTCATATAAGAAACTGCTAAAGAGATAAAAATAGCAACAATTAGAAGAATGAGCATTAAACTAATATTAGAAATATTCTAATAATCCTTTTGAGTAGGTTTTTCCATCCTTTTGCACTCATCACATGTGAAGTATATCTCTAGACATCCTCGTGAAGGGTTGGCCAAAAGTATCTTGCTTGTAGAATTTTGCAAGATATACTCTTTGCAGCGAAATGGCCCCCACAAGGTACATCATGGCAAGCTGAGAGGATGTCATAAACTTCATCCTCCCTCACACATCTTCTCGGAATCTTATCAGGCCCCAACTTGAAGAGGTTTCCCCCAATCCAAGTGTAACAGGGACTCTTTTTGACAATCTTACTTTTCTCCTTTGAAGATAGGTGAGGAGGGAATTGGACAGTAGCTAGCGAATTGGCAATTTTGGCGAACCATGGAGATGGAAGTGATATGGAAAATAGACATCCATCAAGGAGTTGATCATCTATCACTTTTTCATATGCAGAAAAGGCTAGTCTTAATACAAAATCTACAACAACATTCTCCTTTCCAAGTTTGTCAACAACAGTCAAGTCAAATTGTTGCAATAGTAATAACCACCTAATTATGCGAGCATTAACATCTGGTCTATTTATTAAATACTTGATTGCTACATGCTCAGTATGCACAAAGACTTCACAACCAGTGACGTAATTTCAAAATTTATTTAAAAAATGTACAATGAGAAGGAACTCTTTTTCAGTTTTTGTATAGTTTAATTCAACCTTGGACAGATTTTTGCTAATGAAATAAATTGCATACAGGATTCTAGTGCCCAGAGAGACTATTTGTTGTCACACATGGCAAAACTAAATCAGAAGCCAGTACATGCACAATAATTTGACATGAAGAAAAATATAGCAATGTTGTACCAGTATGCCAAAGTACCAATTGGAAGGCACCCCTGGGTCTCCAGATGGGGGTGTAGACCTGCCAATTCTGGAACAATAACTAAGTATCAAGACTGGCAAAACAGGTGTTGGCCAACGCTCACAAAAGTGGGCCAACCAATGCCCTCGAACTGTATTTCCAGGAGGCACAAAGGAAGCTGCAGAAGAAGAAAACTAATGGCCAGACACTCCATATGAGAGTTGAATTGCCGATGGGAGAGGTGTGAGATATATTAGGATGAGAATAATCATCACATGATCCAGGCCTTGATAGACCTGGGAAGGTGGCAAGAATTCAATGCAGTGAATGTAATCGAGCATGAGATCAGGTGGATGGAAGCCAGTTCATACGTGGCAGAGTCTCAACGTGTGGAGAGTCAGAAAGACACAATTAAGGGGGTGTGCTGCCATGCGCCCCAGTTGTTTGATTGGGTGGGCAGTGGCAGCCACCCTGCTCCCCGCTTTGCAACATAGGCACCCTATCTAGGAATGTAAGCTCAAAAGTTATTTGAATGATGAATTAATGCTGAAGAAAAGAAAAATTGTGCATGCACAAGATTTGCTTTCTTTTTTCCTGCCTTTTATTGCTTTTCTAGTTTTTCTGTCGCTTTATTTGGTTAAGGAATTCCACAAGTGTAAATCTAGATCTAATCTATTTACCTAGGCACTGGAAATTTAGAAATCAACATTGATTTGAACAATTTTCTGGGCTGATTTGGAGGTTTTAAGTTGAGATTCTTGGTCTGATTTAGAGTTGATTCAAGGGTTTGCTTTTGGAATTTCTTGGCCTAGTTTGGAGTAAATTCAAGGGTTGATTTTCAAAAATTTGGAGGTTGTCATAGAGCTGTTTTTCCGCTGTTAGGTGTTGTTTTGGAAATGTCATATTGGGCTATTGGAGCTGCTCTTCTTCATCCCTCTGATGACCATTTGGTATCTACCAGATATCCAGTTTTCATAACGAGTGAGACTTCCTCATGTTTTAATCCATAGTTAATTCAAATAAGTAACTGTAAGGTTAGGTTCCTTAGCTTCTCTAACTTTTCTAGGCTTTTCCTTTTCAGCCATCATTCTAACTAGTTTTGCTTGGCCTATCACACTTTAACACATACTTTTCCTATACTAAAAAACTCCTATCTTCGTACGTCATTTTGAGTTCCTACGATAGCAGAATTAGTTTAAATCAACAGGAATAGGAGCATGATGAAAAATGAGTGAGCTTTTTGTAGTATAGGCAAGTTAGAGCATCCACCTAAATGAATGCATGGAATCTTCCATTAGTATAACTTATCACTAATTAACAACATGTCTTTGTTCAACGGAAAACATATTCCTAACTAGTGATAAATAATTATAAAATTTGAATGCCATAGATCAATCCCAACATACTACCACTAGTCTAGGTTGGAAAAAATACAAACCTCAATTAGAATTGCAAGGTCAACAACAAGGTTTGTTACGTATCCAAGAACAAGACCAATAATGCTGCTTGCCACTGATGAAGAGCCAATATCAACATCAATCTGGACATAGTAAAATAGACTGACGTTTAGCAACTACTGTCAACAATATTTCTTACAATACAGAATATCCTAGAGTTTGTTTAATTAGAAAGTAGGTGTATACTAGTATTTTCAAAGTCACCATGGTTCGTAGGTTCCAGTCCAATATGAGGTTCATCATCATCATTCTAAGACATACAAGCTTATGGTATGGCAAAATATACATTTCAAAATAAAATATACATGGTAGGATAATAGAAAGAAAAGGGGATTAAAGTCACAAAATACTCGAGCATTGCTTCAAGAAAATGACAAATTTATATGGCAGATACACTAAGTTTAGATAATTATTCCATGGATCATCAAGATTCAAGATTTGGTCAGAAGAGAACACCATCATTATTAGAGCTCAAGTCTAGGAAAATTAAATATTGAATCATGTTTTTCAATATGAACAATATTAGCTTCCTATCATCAGCATCCTTGATAGAAAGGTTGTCCAGTTAAACAATTTACACGAGGAAGTTAATTAACTATGGGAAATTCCACAAGTTTGTACTATTCTTGCTTTTTATTGCAACATATATCGTAGCTTCTTTTTTTTTCCATTTCTTCATTAAATGAAAATTCCTTGAGCATAACATGTCCAAAATTAGGTTGAGGAGTTAGATAAAAGTATACATGAAATGGCTAAAAATATCATGAGATGAAAGCATCGCCAAAAGTCATCAACCTCACAGACAATTGTAATGTTAATGTCGAAACAAAAAATCACCAATCCATGGAGAAAGGCCCATAAAGGGCTGAATTGGGCAGTTTAGGTTTTATTCGACTTTGCAGCAGTTAGGTTTTGAAAGGGAAGTAGTTGATCATCATGAAACATTGATTTTAGGAGGGCCAAACAACTGTTCCGATCCCCATCAAATACTTTTCCTGGATTTTGGGGATTGATTTCTATCAATGGCATTCATATTCCGGGGTATTTCTTAAAGTTCCACCCTCTAACTAGTTCTTTCAGGAGATTTATGCAAGAATTTGCGAAATGCATGTTGCTTGCCTCTTATTATTGCTTTTCCATAGGCAATAGATTGCTTTATAGGTCTGATTCTTTTACCAACATTCTTTATGTTCATTTTTTCTGTTTTTTTTCCCAATGTTTGAAGTTTGAAGTTAAATATTGCCTTGCCCAAGCCTGTTGGGAGTGGGGAGCACGAATAGGAGTGGGAAGCACAATTTTTGGAAAGATTATGGGAATTTTTTCTGTAATACACATTTTAATATATTTTGATGCAAATATATTAAAAGAGAAACATATGTAGAATGTTGAATCAACTACAAAATCATGAAAATGTATATTTAACTATTGCATTAGTGATGATCATTAAACCATCTACCATTTAGTACACATATAACAACAATCACCTAATAGTTACAACTTATAATATTGTCATCAAATGATCAATCATCAACCTTCAAGTTTCAACATACAAAATTTCTCTTTGACAAGTTGTAATAGATAACATTAACCATGAAATGAAATAGAGCAGCATATTCATTACCAAAGAGTTGTAAGATTCAATTGACAGTTCAAACATAGGTTCAAACTTCAAACTGCAAATTTCAAACTGAAACTGTCAATAATGTTTATAAAATAAGTTGTAATAAAGACAAAGTACAAAGTATAAAGACAAAGAGATATTCTATCCAATGAGCCTTTCTCTTGCCATGGGGAACTTCTAGCTTCTTTTCAAATGATCGATAAACAAGAGTAGGAGTAGGTGGAAGTGTTCATGTAACACAACCAAGAGCTGCATGGCTTGAACATAACACTAGATGTTGTAAAGATAATGGCAAAACTCTTGCATCCAGAAACATGCTAGTGAATGGGGGTAGCATCTCTACTCCATGAATATGATCACCATCATGACGACCCAAAAGTTCATCCTCCAGGCGCTTGAAAACTATGGCTCCATCCTCCACATTATCCTGATTTTCATTGTCGTCCTAATTCACATATGTTCCATCATTTTCCATTGCCTCGTAATAATGTGGCAACAACCTTAAGTTGTAGTCCACATAAACCAAGCCTTCTACTTGGTTTACATTCAAGTTGTTTCTCTTACCGTTGTGGATGAAGCAATGGGTCTTCCAACATCTCTTTGTAGAAGTGAATAACAAGAGGAAGCACACTCACTGGCAATTTATGTAGACATGTGGTAGAGGAACCATACATGTTGCACCATTTGACAATACTCAACCTATCTAGACCTTGAGATGCATGCAAGTTACCCAAGACTATGTTCACTAATGTACTTGCTCAATTGGCTTCTTACTTCAGCGCATCACTCTTCATTAAGAATTGAAATGTCTAATGTAAGCATGCATCCATTTTGGATCCCTGGATCTGTGTGGTTTTCTCCTAACCCCACCTTTGGGTGTTAGATGGGATTGTTACAGCAAAATCTAGTAGGCCTACTGCAAAGTCTCACTAGGCAATCTACGTCTTATGGCAACAAAAGAGATCAGGCATCACTATCACCTCAATGACATTTCTCCAATTGTTTTGTGGTTGGAGGTTATCCCCATAAGGGAGGCTTCTTGGGCAAGACTTAGAGGTTAGACAACTAGGGTTCCAAGCCAAATGGCTCTCTAAGGAGCTTGCAGATAAATCACCTAGAAATTTCATAAATAAAGGAGGGTTTAAGGGTGATGAGAGTCTACTAGTTATGGGAAAAGGTACTAGCAAAGCTTTGGAGGCCAAGATAAAAGATACAAATCTTAAAGTACACTTTCCACCAACCCCAATAAACTAAAGAAAAGTTGTTACAAGCTAGTGTTTTTATGATATGAAGGTTTACAAGATGCAATAACATATAACATTAAAGAAATAGCCTCCTAGAGGTTAAGATCAAAAGACGACTACAAGCTATCAAAGAGGTAAGAAAGGGATAAGTCAACCTTAGGTTTTTAATGGTTGAAGATTCATGTAATAGCAATAAATATCTAGATGTTAACCCTATTTCTAAAGGTAAGACATGTAATTAATGTGAGACTTTTACTTATTAAATTTACTAAATGCAATTTCTACCAATAGGACAATAACATATACATGTAAAATTGCTATAAAATGCAACTATAGACCAAACCCTAACCCTAGTTACCAAGGAATAAAGAAACTAGAAAAATTTTAAAAGGTGATCCCATAGCTAAACTAGGGCCTCTATTCAATTAGCTAATGGAGTCAATTACATTGAGGTCAATGATAGGACTTGGTTAAAGGGGGTCAAAACCTAATTTGCTTATCTTAGATACCCTAGAAACTTCTTTCATAGGATATTTAAAGTCAAACGATGCATGAAAACAAGTTGCTTTAATGGATTTTTGGATGACAAATTTTGCATAATCACAAGATAAACCCCAAATTAAAAAATTAGCATGCCAAAAGGAACTTATACAAGAATCGTTTCATCAATCCATAAGATAGTCTCTCCATGCAAAAAATATCCTCCCCAAGAAATTTTGCACCATCATTTAGGCATTGCATCCAAGAAAAAATAGAAAAAGATCTAATGTGCACTCACTCAAGAGAAAAGAGATGAGTGTGTGCGAACATGATCCAATGAAAATGACTTCTCTCTATTTATATGAGGACAACCAAGTCAATTTTCATTAATTTAAAATGAAAAAACCCTAAGATTTTGCTTGAAGCATTCAACTAGGCTAATAAGTCCCAATCCAACCTAAAGATAGGTTCACATATGATAAATCATAATAAAAATGTCATAAATCCTCCACACTTGTGGGAGGAAAATCTCTCCAACACGACACCATCCTCCAAAAATAAGCATCTTCATCATGCAAGTAACAAAGTGGGTCCAAGAGTGATCCTCACTCCAAGGAACATCATCAAAATGCATGGGTACATCTACGAGTAACATCTCCTCCATTGAGAAGTCATCATTAGGAAGGCTTATGTCACCCTCCTATGACATGCATGGGTGATGTGGAAACCCTAGGACCAAGAATTAGCATCAAAATAAGGTGTGCATCCCTGCCAAACTGTCTCAAGCGGCCTCCATCATTATTTGGGCTCTTGAATAGGGGCAACATCCATCAAGCAAGTTGAAGGCCAACCTAGGTGTATCCTTGGTCCATCTAGGCACATCATCAATCAAGCCAATGCCCTCAATTCTTGGCTCAGTGTTTCAACTAATGTGGAAAAAGTCGAAGTCGGGATTAAATCGGTAAGGGTCCAGAAATTGAAAAGGTTGTTAAAGTCAGGAAGTTTTTGAAAAAGTCGGCAAAATTAAAAAAGAAAAAAAGAAAAAAATATTCATTTTTTAAAAAATCCAGACTTTTTCAATAAAATCCTGATTTTTCAAAAAAATTAAAAATCATTAAGGAAAATTACCTCATTCACGATTTTTTGGAAAAAAGTCCCGATTTAATCCCGACCTTTTCAATTGGGAATATATCGGCCGATTTAATCAAACAACCAAAAAAATTTCGTTTTGGGGATTTAATCCCGAATTTTTCCACACTGGTTTCAACATACAGAGGTGTGGCAAGGGGCATGCAACCATGTGGAGGCTCCTCAAAGCCCAACGCTCATCTCATTAAGGGCAATGATGTGGTTGCATTATCATATGTGCTCTCAAAGTTGGGATGGGCTTCTTCTTCATTACCATTGGAAAGGTGTCAAGCCATCCCTTAAGGGATATTTGCTACAGGTGTGATGTATTAAATTTAACTAGGATAAGTATTATCCACATTGGCTTGGGGCTAGCATGTGGGAGAGTATCCTAAAATGACCTGGGAAATAAATTAACTTTATGTAATATAAAGTTATGAGATAAAGTGCACTTTAAGTGATGTCCATGAAAGATTAAAACATAGTCCTTGGATCATGAGGGGTTAGGATCAAATGTTAGCCACCGACCTTGGAGGCTACTTGGAAGGTCAAGAGACACCCCCATTTGCCTTTTTAAGTGGCACGAATACCAAGGAGATTTCATTCTTCATTTGGTGTAAGAGACACAAGAGGTAAAGAGGAGAGGTCCGTTAAAAATTAGGCAACTCAGGGATGAATTTCTCCTAGAAGAAATCATATTTTTCAGTTCTGTTTGAATCACCTATAATAAAATTCATTTTTGACAATTCTAATATGAATTTCCAAAAATAGTAAGTCACATCTCAATTTGGAAGTGACTTTCCAAAAATAGAAAGTCATGTCTAAATGATCATGGATGATTTCGACATATGGAATCCACTTTAAAATCAAATCTATCATGATTATACAAGTCAAGAATTAATATTTTTACCCTTACTAGTATTATTATTATTATGATACTATTGTTTATAAAATAGTCTAAAGTCATTCACCTTTAATGGATTAATAAAAACAAATTCTCTCGTGGAATAAGTAAATTAAATTGAGAATCTCTTATTTGGCAAATCGAACCTCTCTCTTGGAATAAAATAGTAACTCCTCAGTTAAGAGAATCTAACTCTCCCTCACCAATTCAATCTATCACAAAAGTGTAACTCCTCCTCACTAAATGCAATTGTAACTTCCTCATTCAATTTGATTTGTAACTCTAACCAATTATTCTCTCATGACGAAGTTTAACTCTCTCTCTCACTAATTCGAATTGTAACTCTTCAAGACAAGTGCACCTCTCTCTCTCTATTCTTTAGATGAGTTACACTTCTCCTCAAGTAACTCCTCCCTCATGGAATTCGATTCTCCTATTACTGGCTAAAGGCATGAATTCATTTTTGTAACTCCTCTCCTTTCTCATATATTTAAGCAAGAGCAAGTGAGAATTGAGTGTAGCATGTTCATTGTGAAGAAGCAGAATAAGGGTTGAGTGTGTGCAAGAGAACTGTGAGAACTAGTGAAGAGCAAGAGCAAGGGAAGAGTTGGAGCAAGTGTGAATGACATGATTTGGTCAAGAGAAGTAGGAGATCTTCAAGCAAAGAGCAAGTGCACTTCAGCTACAAGTTGATCAGACATTGATGACTCTCTCTCTCTCTCTCTCTCTCTCTCTCTCTCTCTCTAGAGTAGGATCCATTGCAAGTTGATTTCTACAGTAGAAATAACATCATATGATTTTCTCATGGTAGATAGATGAATATTTGCATATTTTATTTTCTATTGATTTTATGGCCTAACATATTAGCATGTGTGATCATGAGATGTCAGGAAAGCATGTTGCCAGTGTTTTTCCATCTATTTTACGTGAAGGTGACAGGTCTACAATAACCAAGAGATTGTTGGAGTTCTCGTGACCTCTCATTTGAGATCATGTCCCAATTGGAGCCAGATGTTACCCACCATTTTGTGGGTAATATCCCAAGGATAAATTTTTCTCCAAGATGGTCCTTAAGCCGACAGCCCCTTGCAGCCACCAGCTGGCTCATTGTGCCATTTTCTCTGCCACCTGAGCCAACCATGTGGTCCCTCACCCATCTGCCATGATCGTATGTTTGAAGGCAGGCCTCCCGAATCTAAAGCTATGCCTTGTCATTTGGAAATTAATTATTGTAGCTTACGTATCATGGACACTTCTGGGCATGGATTAATGGGGTGATTTGACAAAAAGAATGGGCTAAGTCTGTGCTTTTGTCCCCTAGACCCCTTTTAGGAATTGACCTTGAATTCTAGTCTCCTGGGATCTCTTTTATTGACCATTCGATTCCAAGGATGATATTTCATAGGAAACCTAGATCTTGGTTGTGTGGTCCCACTCCCTTATCCGCTTATATTACCCTCTTTCCATTCATTTTCACCCCACTCATCATTTCTCCAACCTGGGCCCACATTCCTCCATTAGGTCCACATAGGGTTAGCATGCCTCTTCCCCTTGCCCACACCTTGGATCATGGCTTGGAATGAACCTTGAAGGTTAATGCAGCTAAAAAGAAAGATAAAAGCATATATGGCCATACTCAACAGGAAAATGTACCACAAAATGCAAAAGATGGTCGAGACAAA
>APFE031606108.1:138295-232793 GCA_000404065.3 Pinus taeda | reverse complement strand
GGGAGTGAAGTGAAAGGATGCACCCGAGTCAATCAACCATGCCTCATGATCTACATGTGTACTTGAAGAAGCTAAGTACACATCCCCACCTTCATCTAAGGTGGTTTTTGCCTCTGTACAAGGAGCACCATAAGATTCCTTTCCTTTATTAGGAGCTTTAAATTTACAGTCCCTTTTGTAGTGCCCTTCCTTTCTGCATTTCCAGCACACCACCTTTAGAGGTTTTCCTGGAGATTTAGATCTCCCGCTCGATGAATTATTTTTTTTTCTATTATGGGACCATTCTTGTACAAATAAGGCATCACCATTCTGGCTCTCCATATTTTTCCGTCTTATCTCCTCCGTCAGCAAGGATGAGACTATTTCATCAAACTGCAAGACAGTTGCATTGCTACCTATTACAATAACCAGACTATCCCATGAATCTGGTAGAGAACACAACAAACTAATGCACTTATCTTCATCTAAAATTTTGATATCAACAAACGATAATTGACTTACCATAGTATTAAATGCATTCAGATGCTCTGTCACTAAGTCTCCATCTTTCATCCTCAAGTTATACAGATATCTCCGTAGGAACAGTTTATTCACTAGAGACTTAGATTGGTACAAAGTCCCTAACTTGTCCCACAAAGCCTTCAACGTAGCTTCCCCTGATACATTCAACAATACTAAATTTGAGACACACAATTGTATTGTGCTCTTTGCCTTCCAATGCAGCTTCTTCCATTCTTCATCAAACACTCTGGTTGGTTCAGTACTTGCTTCTACCACGATCCGTTGATCTTTATCCACCAACAGATCCTCCATCTTGAGTTTCCACAACTGAAAAATCAGACCATTAAATTTTTCGATCTCTATATTTCCATTTCTCGCCATCTTTTTCACCACCAGAATCGATCCCGCAAATCTCCCATTGAATGGGGTCTACCACAGGTCTGAGCGAAACCACTCAGCAACAAAGGCGTCCCCTTGAAGCCAAAACAGCTCTGATACCAGATGTAGGTTTTAACCCCGTACAGAAATTACTTGCATACGAATTCTAAAACACAGAAAATAAAAAATGCGAGAGCATAACACTTAAAACACATATACACATAGATTTTCCCCTCGATCCCAAAATTGGGACTACCAGCTTGATTCTTCATTATGTTCCTTTAAATGTTACAATACATATTTATACATGCTGAAGCATCCAATACCATGGACCGAAAACCATCGCATCCAAAACCATGTGTGAAAATCATGCACAAAACCATAGGTAGGTCTGCGTAACCTAACATAGGGTCCAAAACCAAAATTTTCCGGGGCACTGCCCCGGACCCCATAGAGTGGGGTTACCTTTACCCCTCGAACCCCACGTGACTCCCCCCGCTACATAATCGTCGTAACAAAGGGGGGGCTTTGCCCGCCTTCTAACCCCCTTGTTAACTACGCGAGCTAGTCGTCTAAAGAATAAAACACAACCCAACAATCTGTATATTCCTGCATTGAATGACCTTTCCTAACTTTTAGTCCTTGCTGTTCTATTAAATATTTTTCCTTATATCCCAGTGGATAGAATTTCTTTCTAAGTGCAGTAATAAAATAATACCATGATGGGAAAATCTTACCGATAAGTTGAGTACCTTTTTGTAACTTACTCAGCCACCATATCAATGTTACGTCTTCTAAATGAAGCGATGCTAGCCTAATTTTGACTTCATCTTTAGTAAACTGTTGCATGTTATAGTAAACCTCCATTTGCATGACCTAGTTGTCAAGCTTATCGAAATCAACTTCTCCATTGTACATGGGTAACTCGAACTTAACATCAAGCTTCAATAATGGTTTCGAAGTTTTAGATGGAGTCACGAGAGATGCAATAGGGTCTCTTGATCACTTTCATCTTCTTTTCTAGATTGTGATGGTTGTCATATTTCGTCTTTATGTTTTGCACCTTCATATTTTGCTTTCTTAAAATCTTGATACATTTCTTCGACCATGGCTTGCAAGGCTGTGAAATAATCCACAAAGCCTGCATCAGATCCAAAAGGATGATCACCACTTCCTTCTTTAGCCATCTCTTCTCCTTGTCCTGCCTCTCGAGCCAACTTCTAGATCTCCTTCAACAAGTTCTCCGTCACCAATTGATTTTCTCCTTGTGATCATGAACTCTTATAAATCACAATTATCAATTAAGCTCTAATACCAAATTATCCCAGATTTCATCTTTGATTGAAATGTGATTTCTTTTAAAAAGTTTTAATGTGTGACTTTTTAAAACACCATTTAAATTGCTTCAAAAACTTGAAATTGAGAATAAGAACTTGAGAATGTAAATAGAAACAATTCAGAGAATATAAAAGCAAGCACATGAACACAATGACACCAATTGTTGACCGAGCTCAATTATCTTCAAGCCTACATCTCCAGGGTTTTGATCTTCACTGGGGGAGGCCTTTATATTAAAAATTCAAAACCATAAATACATAAAAGAAATTGCTTCATATACAATATTGAACAATCCTGCTGCAATTTTCTCTTTCTCAGGTTTCTGTAGCAACTCTCGGTTCTGAAAAAGGCTTCTTCGATCTCCCAAAAAGTGCATCCAAAGTTTTCAACCTTGCTGCTTGTACCAGCTCAAAAAATTCTCGACTTCATAAAATGTCACCACTCCTCCCTTTGGTGCACTGGTGAAAAACTTAATTTATAGGTAAGAGGTTGGGGAATCAAATCCTAACCTCACTTTCGTTAGGTTCAGATTCTCAACCACATTGTTAGCTTTAATACATTTTTCAACAATAATAGGGGGCGGGGTCCCTAGACCTGCCCTTTCCCAACCATACTTTTCATATAACCATATATTAAATGTTTCGCTGGCAGATGTATAGCAGATGTATAACCATAACCCTTATCACTCGACATATACATTGCATTTAAAGTGTGTTGGTGGATAATGATAATGGCGGATAAGGCTTATTATACTGGAGATATGTTGGGGCCACCATTAATGATGGACTCCACCATTTTTGTTTTGTTTAATAGTAACAATATATCCGTTAAATATATGCGGGGGAAACATTATAGTAAAAGCCTTGTATAGCCCGATCGGTAAAGTGTGGAGTTTGCAGTCGAGAGGTCACAAGTTTGAATCCTGTTAGCTCCTTTGAGATCTTAACAAAATTTTTAGTGAATCCGACGAGGCCACGTGTCGCCCTCTAATAGGGCCACATGTTTTCTTGGGATTGGTCCCCATGTACCCAACCACAACCTAACACTTTTCAACTTAGCACTAATCCATACGTGCCAATCCTAACCTACCACTTGTCACCTTCTCGTGCTGCCACATGGCAGTCAAACCTTGACTGTTGATAGCACGTTGACCATTGACTACTTGTTGACTTTTTGGAGTTTTCCCTGAAAACTTTAACTTTGAATAACTTTCACATATGGACTTGGTTTTTTCTCGTTCAAGTTGTGCTGGAATCATTTTTGCAATCTCTACATGATCTACTTTCACTTGAATCCAACAAATTTGAATTTTTGGCCTTTTCTGGATCCTTGATCATCCATTGAGTAATTTCAGATCGATAGCTCTAGAAAATCTAACATGGTATCAAAGCCGAAATGAAGAAAATTCATTAAATTCACCCCTATGAAGACACCTTTAATGGAAGCAAGAGAAGATGGAGGAGACCTAAGAGAACACTTAGATTTGAAGGAAACCTTAGGGAATCTGGTTAGTAGGGTTTGATGTATGGATCAAATGACCTATGTGTTGATGTATTGAATAAAGGGTTGAATGGAAATTATTAGTGACTTGTGCATGGATTGGATAAGTATGCATCTATATGTGTCCTGTAGCAAAGTGTGGAGTGTACACATAGTTTGATTGATGTGATATGTCTAAATCATATAATGAGATGCATTTGTGAATACTAATGGCAGAGTATGGGAAGAGGAGTGTTGAAGCAGGGTATAACATTGGTGTATTTTTAGTGTGATATTTATAGATGCCATAAGCATGTATGGCTTTGTAAGTTGTTGTGTTTTGTTGTGAATAGTGAGTTGATAGGCTATGAATGTATTGTATTGAGCAAATGGTTTATCATTGGGTTTATGAGAGATCTAGACTATGTCAGAGATGTGTATGATGAACGAGAGTGTGAGAGGGTGTATTGTATGTTGTTGTTGATGTATATGTATAATATTCTACTAGTATTGAAAGAGTGTGTATGGTTAAGAGAGGTTTATGTTGAGATTATGTATGTTGCTAATGTTGATGGCTTGATGTGTGAGTGAGGGCATAATATTAATTCAGTGAGTTGATTGAGGTTCTTGTTGATTCTATGAGTAGAGTGTTAAAAATAGCAACAAGAAATCTTAATTTAATTAGTCCTTGAATTAAATTGGGAATTAAATCAAAATTCTATTCTCATAGCAACTTGTAATAGTTAACTAAGTTAAATTGACTTAGTTGGCTTAGGAATTTTAATTTGGAAGTCTATATAGAGTCATGTAGAGTGATCCATAAATTTTAGGGGCTTAGGTTGAGTTCTTTTGAGTTGTAAATAATTAACTCATTCTAACTGAGTTATAATCAGTTAAACTAGTTCTAACTATTGGAGGAACTAGTAGGAGGTCTAATAGTGGGGAAACACACCAATGAATCTTCACTTATACACCAGTCAACTAAAGATTCAATTATAAATAATACATGCATGTCAGTTTAGAGGAAGACCCAATGAGATTAGAGTTCAAGGATGATGTACTATAAGTTGTATAATTTTCCGAGTTGTACAGATGGTGCATGCAATCAATTGATGGCCTATGGATGGATTGCGCAATTATGAGTGCGAATTTTCCCAATTAAATATGGGCACTCTTAGGATTTGCAAAAGGAAGTACGGGCTTGGCAAGAAACATAATTGGCCAAGTGTTGGCTTGATCTAGATTTCAAGGCAGAGAGATAGATTTTACTAGTGCAGGGATTGTTCGGGTTGAACAAGAATTGTATTTTCTTCTTATATCTTCCGAGTATTGCAATATAAATAGTCGAGGTTTTTATTAGTTGCTTTTCCTAGATAAATACTTTGTTATGTGCAATTGAAATTATTCATTTTTTTCTTATTGTTTTCATCGATCAATTTTGGTTTCTGCTGAAGAGTAGAGTAGGTTCTTGTCTTGTGTTTTAGCATATTACATAAGTTGTTGAATTTATAAGTAAAAATATACATGGTATCAGAGCTAAAGACTTATGGAAGAAGGGAATTCGAGTTTGTTGTGCAGGGGAAATAAAATTTTCATTTCATACTTCAGAGTCAGTAATATGGCTTTCTATGATTTGAGACTTGAGTATGCCCTGGAGGGAAGCTAGAATTAGATAGATTGGAAGGATGAGATGGAGGTAGTGTTGGAAGACAATGAGTTCAAGGAATCCATAGATCATGATATTCTGAATCCTCCAGCATCTAATGCTAAAGATTTGGTTAAATGGAGAAAGTGTGTGGCAAAAGCGAGAAGTATTAGCCTAGAAGGAGTTTGAGATTACATTGTCTCGAATATCGACAGTAAGGAAACTTCATTTGCAATGTGAAAGGCATTGATGGACCTGTTTTAAAATAGAAGAAACCATAGGAAGTTTTCCTTGAAGGAAAAACTCAAAAAGATCAAGATGGAGAAGGGCGACTCAATTATGAAGTACTTGACTAAGTTCACTTAATGCCAGTATGAGCTTGGAAGTGTTGGGATTACTGTTGCCGAAGATGATGTGGTGAGCCTGGCACTTCTAGGACTTCCCAGGAGCTGGCACAGTTACGATTACTTTGTTAATGAGAGGGAGAAGTTACCAGAGTGGGAGTAGTCATGGTCTAACTTGGTACATGAAGAGATTTGGTGGAACACCAGAGATGGATCCTCATCAGAGCATGATGATGAGGAAAATTTTACCTTAGCTAGTAAGGCAAAGAAAGGTAAGGGGAAGTCATCCCATTCCAAATAAAATCCTTGTTAGGGTGGAAAGAAGAAGGAGATGTCGAAAGTCAAGTGCTTTCACTATCATGAGCTGGGACATTTTGCAACAAAGTGTCTGCTCAAAAGGCTGATATGAAGCCCTCAAGAGGAGCGGTAGGTGAGGCGTTTGCTTCACAATTCAAACTAGACTTTACCCTCATTGCTTGTATGGTCTCATCGATGATGGGTAGTGTGTGGTACCTATTGATGAGGCTCATCAATAAGTAAATTATATGGGCCTTAATTCCACTCTCCAGCTTATTAAAGTCAACTTTTCACACATTTATTTACATATTTTATTATATTTTGCTTAGTGAGAAGGGTAAAAGTGAGATGTTACGTCATGTGGCCTATTGTGCATTAATTGCAGGATTTGGAGTAGTTTTTGGCTAGTTTAAGTGAAAGAAATTGAAGTAGACAAGAAAGAGGGATTTTAGGAGATTGGGTCTCCCTCCTTAATTCCTCAATCACTTGAATATTCCTCCACGAGATCTCATCAACTTAGAGTTACAAGGAGCCTAGCCCACCAAGTTCATTAGCAGCCAAGCCAGTGATAGTTGAAGAAAAATTAATCTCAAGTTTGGGATCCAAGCCTCCGTAATTTTAAGGAAGTTTTTGGTAGCTTCAGTTGTATAAAGAAGGCTTAGGGCTTCATTAGGATTTGACTTTTATTGTAGCAAAGAGGCAATTTCGAGCTTAAGATATTGTGACTGTTGTTCTCATTTTATTTTTGACATTTTGGTGATAATGAAAAGGTTTTATTTGATCCAACACTGAGTTGAATCAGAGGGATGAAGCTCTTGGGTTAGAGCCCAACCCTAGTAGTAGAGGTTCCTCTTCTTTTTGTACATGTATCCTTAGATTAAAATCATAGATTAGATGCTGAAATTATTTCTGTTTTATTTAATTTGCAAGTATTTGAACAATTGGTTAGTTTTTCTTCCATTAGTTGGAGAAGTATATGAGTGTTACAATAGCGAAAGAAAATAATTCAGAAAATCTTGTGATATTGGCCTCATACTCATCTCCCTCATGGGATCATGGTTTGAAGATTCCACTCTCACAGTCGAAAAAAAAGTTATCTTTTGATTATTGCATAGCTTAGAGTTTCTTATTGAGTAGGTCATTGTTCATGATTTCTTAGAAGCACTTACAATTTCCATTTTGGTTTCTTAAGTTTGGTAGATTAGAAAGCATTCCATTCCATAGAGTTGATCCACTAGCCATTAATAAATCAGTTTCTTAAATTTAACTCATATTCTCCACATTTACATAAAGTTGTGCATAAATGAAGAAATGAATATGTGTTGTTGCAGGAGTTGCTGATCTGCAGGGAGAAATCATTCCACTAGCCTCATCTAAGTCTTCTTCACCTCTTTTCAAACCATACAAACCATCAATTCGGATTTCTATTTTGTAGCCCATCGTGGACAACCACCTTGAGCAAATCCAACCATCCTTAAGAGTTGGGCTGATCCTTAGGTATTGTGCACCTTCCCCATATCTTATTCCACCATTATCCACCTTCCCAATACTTCCTTTCACCTTCCCTATGTACCTACAACTTTTAGCTAAGTTTCCTGTATTAAACCAGGACATCCTATAGTAACTACAAGAATTCTTGTAGCAACTACAGGAAAATCTTGTAGCAGCCCGTTTTAGAATATTTTGGGTAGAAATAATGATGAGAGCCTAGCGCAGGCCTTCAACTTGATCTCCATACCCCTCAATTCCATTTTCTACTAGTTTTCCCATACTTTCCTCTCCTGCAAAAGATTAGCTTGATTAGTTTAACATTTACATTTCTAAATTCAAAACCAAAAGACTATTTTTTGCAATATTTAGCTAATGCATGCATACATCAATCTTAGAAATGTTAGGATCATTTATGTGGTTACTTAGTCTAGATAACTAGATGATAGAATGCAAGGGTAAATTAGGTCCCTTTTGCAAAGTAACATGTGTTAATTCCTAGATAGGTGATTTCATGTCACTTTCATAGCACTTTCTATTCAGCACTTTCATTTCCTTAACATAGGCAAGCATTTACTTTCTACATTAAATATAGCTTTACATTCACTATTAGTAGTCAGACTCCTTCTAGTCAATCTAAGATTGGTTTGAAAAACCCTAGTGGTCTATCGCCCCAATTGAGAAGTGACATGAGTAGATTGTTGCATATGTTGTGCATAAAGGATTGTCACCTCCAAGTTTGTATGAACCTTGGGTTGATAAAGTATAGTTGGTCGCCCTAGGAGTTGTAGCACCCTTGTTGCAATACTGTGGCTCATCACTTTTTGGTGCCATTGTTGGGGAGGTGTCTAGGTAGATGCGAGTTTTGCTTTCCTTTCCATTTAACATTAAATAAATAGATGCAATTCCTACTTTTCTTTTGTTTTGCATTCAACAGATAGTTGCAATTTTTTTCTTTATTTCCATTCTGCAAGTAATTTCTTTCAACAAATAGTTGAAAATTCTACTTTGTTTCCATTTCACAAGTAGTTTTGAAAAATCCTTAAAAAAAAAAGGAAAAACAAATTTCTTTCATGCCTTGTAGGAGTATAGAAAAATTAGTAAAATTTCTACCCAATACCCCCACACCATCTAACAACCAACCTTCCTTCTTCTTTGATGTTTGTGAACTAGAGGACCCATTAGGCGAACAACCAGAGATGTTTGAAGAGCCTATTAGGGAAGAAGAAGAAGAAACCATTCGACCAACCTACACCATGGCTGAAAATAGAAATGGGATTGAAAATAGAAATGGAGCTGAAAACATAAATGAGGGTTCCTTTCCCATTAGATAAAATAATGGAGATGCTAGGATGAAAACCATAAGCCCCTCTTCCCTTCTTCACTTCCATGGCTTAACCTCAGAGGAATCTGATACCTTTTTGTTTGAGTTTGTTGTCATATGTAGAACTTATGATTATACCTCTAATGACCAGAAGTTGAAGTTGTTCCCATCCACCCTTAAGTATGCAACCTTACGTTGGTTCATGGGTTTACTCGGGGACAAAATCACTACCTGGGCTCAAATGCAACAAGACTTCAATAAAAAGTACAGGGAACCTCGCCAAAGAGGAAATGTTTAGAAAGATATTGGGACATGATGAGTCTTTGGAAGATGTTGTGGCCAGCAACAACCCCCCCCTTTTATTTAGTATTAGTAATAAAAGTAAATAAATGGGGACCCTTCTAAAAAATAAAAAAAAATAAAAAAACTATCACTTATATTTCCCTTTGAATAAAACACACTATCATAAACTAAGGAAAACATCCACAAAACCCAAAAAACTTAAGTTTTATGATAAGTTACGAATAAAAATCATTCTCTCAACAATAAAACATCGCATCACAAAAGGTATTGGAGGACATCATATAAGAAAACTTTCGAAATTGCAAAAACGCGATGCGAGATCACACACCTTAAAGACTCATCACACATTGCAAATTTCATATGCGCAAGTATCACCTAATATAAAACATCCCGATCCTGTGATATGCAATAAATCATCTCACAAATCGCATCTCACGATTGCATAAGGAAATAAATTATTGTTAATGAAAAGGATTAGCGATATTGCGAAGCAACTCGCAAAATCGCTTTATTGTAGATTAGCAGGGCTCATTCTTCAATGAAAAATTTCTCGTAATCCGATACCAAGATATGAGCATTAATGTCAATTTAGTGGTTTATTGATGGTCATTTATGAGATAAGATTTAGATCTGATCGAAATGTTGTTTCACATAGGGTGATATATTTGATATGATTTCGGAATTAAGAGCTTTCCCGTCACCTTATCTCTTAACATTATTCTTTCTTTACTTGTAAATTTATAGGAGTGGCAAGCAGAATAATATACGTAGCAGTGTTCAGAGCATAATGGGAAAGAAGGGAAAAACTACAGTTGCTAAGGAAAAAGAGATGACACCCTTATTTATAGACACCACCTATACCAGAGATGCTGACATATCCTCTTGGGAAGGCATGTATAGTCTGCTCTGTTATAGCCTAGATTTACCTCAGGTTGAAAAGGTAAAATTCTAGGTCCACATCAAACCATGCTCAGCCTGGTAGTTAGCCCTACCAGGTCAGGAGAGGGCTCTTTCCGGGTCTATCTCAACAAATTATATTCACTAAAGGCTTGATATGACTAATTTGATCACTAATTTTAGGCTAGGTATATGTGTGTAAGAGGTTTTTGAATGAATTGATGAATTGTTGGCTCAAATGAGAAGGTGGATTTTGGGGTGGGGAATGAGGCACAGTCCTGTAGGGATCTTGATGGGGCAAGGTAGGAAACTGAATTTGGCACTCTAAATCAAGTGAGATGGATGTATTTAGATAGAGGAGGAGTTGAAGAGGGCAAGAGAAACCATGGATCCTCTCCAAACAGTGGAAAACATCAAAAGACTAAAGGAAACTTCAAGTAGAGCACTGCACTTTTCAATGTATTCTACTTACACTCTTGTTTTTTTAGCTGAGAAGAAATAAAGAGAAATGATACATATAACACATGAATAAATTCACAAATACATAAGAAATCACTGTACCAAAACAAATGCCACATGGATCCCAAAGAGTACTGCAAATCCTAGTCTCAATTCCTTAGCCAAAATACTGATATGAGTGTACAATGAAGCTCAAGGCTTTATTAAGAGTCCAACCATGATAATGACTGAAAAAAAACATAATATAGACAAAGCATAACTCATCCTAGGCTCTAGGGGTCGAGCTCACATTTTTAGGAGCTGATCCAACTGATTCTAAACTAGGAACTAGAAATCAGGTAGTGGAACAGCATGCCTCTAGAAACAAGGGAACTGATTCATTCAGTTTCAAACAACTTTTTAACTGATGAATCT
This sequence comes from Pinus taeda, assembly GCA_000404065.3. Lineage (NCBI taxonomy): Eukaryota > Viridiplantae > Streptophyta > Pinopsida > Pinales > Pinaceae > Pinus > Pinus taeda. The sequence goes on along the minus strand of APFE031606108.1, from coordinate 221,926 downwards.
ACCTTACCAAGTGAAAATTTGACATATATACATCATGATCCATCGATGTACATGAAATTACATTACAATTTTGACATTAAGAAAGTGAAAAATTCAAATTGGCCAAAGCTGGGCAAAAAACAGAGCAATACTTGGTCAAACTGGCAAAATTTCCTCTATGCGCCGCGCCTATTTGGACCCACTTTTGGGGGCCTTCCTGATGTCCAAATTAGATCCACGTGTTCTTGTTGGAAAGGTCTACCTGTTGACTTTCCAACCCAAGTAGAATTTGTCAATTTGGCTTCTATTGTCCCCTCCAAAAGTTAGTTCTCCCAACACTGCTTCCTGTGTGTCAAAATAGGGGTAGTGAGGTCATTTTTTAAGTGTTTTTGACTTTTTTGAGGGCTCAAAACCTGCCAAAATTTCTTGGTCATAGGTAGGCAAGCATAAATTTTCATGCAAAATCCAAAAATGCTGAGTTTTTGTGATTTGGAGACCGCTAGCAAAAGCGAGCGCCACGTGGCGTGATGCATAGGGCAGACAATTCTGTGTTTTAGTCCAAAAATTTCAAAAATGAAAAAAGTGTCCCAATTTTTCTGAAATTTGGGCTGAGTCTTCTCTATCAAGAGCTATGTTTGGCCAAGGAAACCTCAGCCAAGATCTAAAGTTTATCTTGCGCTTTTTGCCTTCTCGATTTCTTCTTCAATTTCGCCTTCAAGCTCTTGATTCTAGCTTGGCACACCATATTCCTTGACATGTAATGAAAAGCCATATGTCTGAACAAGTTTTTCTCCTTGTTGGCCTTCTCCAACAATATCTCTAAGTGGATGTTGGCTCTTTCAAGCCATGACTCCCGATTGGCACTTACCTCTTGTTGAAGTGAAGTGAGCTCCACCCTCCTCCTTTAGGGCAGCTTTGGTGATTTTTCTTTATGTTTTTTCCACTTCTATGAGGCCTCCTGGGTGCATGTACCTCTGTGGGAGAGTCACTGTGTGTCTCTTTTTCATGATCATATGATGGACCAGATGCCATCTCTGCTAGTGAATGAACTGTCTTGGAGCTGCCTTGATGAGAAATAGGTGAGTTATGATGTGCTGAATGTCTTGATGGTGTGGTTTGACTTTTTCCACCAAGGGGAAGAGTGATACAACTATAGGGGGAAGAAAAAATAGTGAAAGATTTAGGAACTACTGGGATAGGGTTTAGTTAGGGAGTTAGGGAATTAGGAAATCATTTAGGAATTTTTGGTATGGGTTTTGGGTTTGGGAGTTTGTATTTGGGTTTTGGGAAATGGGAATTGGGGTATGGGATTTAGTGAATTTAGGGGTGCGTTTTGGGGAATAGGGAAATCAAGAAAGAAAAGGAGCTAGGGAGTGGTGAGGTGAGGGGATAACTTCGTAGCAAAACAGTCAATACAAAACCCTAGCACTATTTTCCTTTGAGAGAGAAGTAGGGTTTTATTTTCCTTTTTCAATACCATAAGACAAACACCAACATGGGATAAAAAACTATGATAGAAGCTTCAACCTACTTGTATCAAGACAAATCCACGCGTTTTGGGCGATTTGATGAAGTTTTTGAGAAAATTGGGCTTGGCAGCTTTATGCGCCGCACCTCAAGCCCAACGTGTCGTGCCTTCTCTATGCGTCGCGCTCGTGTAAATTTACACTGCAGAGCACTGCCCAATGCGTCGCGCCTGTTATGTGCGCCGCACCACCTGCCCAATGCGTCGCACTTTTTCCAGAAGACTTTTGGAGGCCTTCCCAGTGTCCAAATTGGGCGTAGGATAGCTCGTTGGAAAGGTACTTGAGTTTACTTTCCATCCCAACTAGAATTTTTCAATTAGGAGTTCATTTTCCTTGTCAAAAATCAAATCTCTCAAGACTGGTCAAAATGTGCCAAATGAGGCTGCCTCAAGGGAGAGTGTTGTTGCAATCAACTTTTGAAGGTGTTCCTCAAATAAAAATTGAGCTCACGATAGCTCATTGGAAATATGTTTGTTTCTAGTTATCGTTTGACTCATCAATCAAGTCATTTGGCCAACCACGCTAGGAGAAAACTTGATTTTCCGAAGGTCACTTCAGAGGTGCATCAATTCTCTCGAGGAAACTGTATTTTTGACAGTTCTCTAAAAGCATGACACCTGTGTAAAAAGTGAAACCTACCCCGATGTGTGGAATAGGGGATTTGTCAAAATGAAGTGAAATGAAGGGGATAAGGGGCTTCTAAATTCTTGAGAAAATTTTGGGAAGTAGGAAGGGATACTAGGAAGTAGGGGAAAGTGGAATTTCAAATATTGAGTGAGGAGAAGGGGTCCAAAAAGGCTAAACACAGGCCCAACCTAGAAAATTGTCAAGTTGTAGCAAGAAACTAGGGTTTGTGGAAAAATGAGTAATTTGGGGGATCTCAGTGATGGGAAGTGTTTAATAAAGTAAATTAAGGATAGGGGAAGGTGTATGAACTTCAGGATATAAGTTTTGTTGATGATTTGACCATCCAAGAGAAATTACCTTCAAAACCCTAGGAGAGGGAAATGAACTTTACCTAGGCATAACTGAAGCATGAACAAGGTGTAAAATGACCCAGTGGAACTTGACATGATGATGAAAACCCTTCGAATGATGGTACACTTAGCTGAATGGTGACATGGACTGACATTTGGACAACTTTGATAGGAGTAAAAGCAAACCCTATACGTAATGCCTAGTGACCAAATTTTTCTTGAAGACTCACTGAAATGACAAAATTTGACCTTGACACCTTAAAATCATTTTGTAAGAGCATATTTGATCACTAGAGGAAGGCTGCAAAGAATGACACTAACATTGGCTCCAATGGGGATGGTACCTCCTTGTAGGTGCCAAGAATGGCAGATCTTTGGGAGAGCAAACAAATGCCTTCATCCATTGGGCAGTGGTGTCAAAAACTCAAGCTGAAATGCATGACTAAAAACTGATGACTTGACGACACAAATTGACTCTCACTCAACTAAAAACTAACTCGATACTTAAACACAACCGACAATATGGAAAATAGTGCTCAAAGTAGAGCTTATTCATCAAAACCTACTCTAACAGTTTCATTCATCACCTGATCAAGTGAAATGAAACAACCAATGCAACCAAGTAAGCATTTTGACTGCTGTTTGAATTCTCCAAAAGTGCTTGTTTATGAACAACAAAAGAGAACTACTGAAAGGCAACTCCCATGAAAACTTGGAAATAGATCCATTGAATGATATGGATTCTCTATCTGCCTCCAAAAACACTGCATAAGGATCTTGAAATTCATGCACACTGGGACTTAGCTCATCCAATGGATTACTTCTCTTTTCCTCATACCATAACTGCAAACTTTGATCTGAGCTTTGTGATGAGACTCCTGCTAAAAATGACAAAGAAACTGGCTGCTAGATCAAGTTTATATTAGCACACGTTTCAAGCTCACATGTAGTCAATGGAGAAGGACTTTGACTGCAGACATCATCCAACACATCGGCTATTGGATCATGAAAAACTTGAAAAGACTGCTGCAACCCATTTTCTATTGGTTTCGATGAGATTGCATGACTTTCTACAGGCTGCTCATTTGAAGATATACTATGCAGTTTTCCCTTCAGAAACTGAAATGATTCAAAACAAAAAGGTAGGGAATAATCTTGCATCATTTGATCATATGGGCCAGCTTCCATGTCTTCATCTGCAACTTGACAATCAATGGGATTCAGGGGTTGCAACGTTGGATATGAAAATCCTTGAACAAGGTTTTCATTGCCGTCAAGATGGTCCAAATCAAGACTTGTCGACATTTGATTTTTGATTGCATGAATGTTGTCTCTGATGAACTGAAACGAAGCAAAATAAAAAGTTAAAGACCCTTCACTTATTTCAAAATTTGCTGCACTTTCCTCGTCACTGTCATAGCTGATATGCATCAGCTGATCATTGTATTCGAGCTGCTGAAAATTAACTTCCTCCTTCCACAAACTAGTTGTTGATTTGGCTGCAAGATTAGCTTATGTTTGGAGAACATAATCATCATCATACTGATGAAACTGAGGCAAATCATCAGTATAAAACACATCATCAAGCATACGTGTCATATCAATAGATCTCTCTTCTCCAAGATGATCTATAAGACAATCATTATCAGATCTATGACAACTGGGATAAGAAAGAAGATGTTTTGGAGCAGCCATTTGTTCTTCTTCGATCAATGAGTGATGGGCTTGAATACTATACTCATTCCTTGTGGTGATCCTTTGCATTATCTCTTCCTCTGCACTTACCAAAATGTCAAGCTTTACCTCTAGAGATTTCGATTCCTCCAGATCTATGTTTTTCATCTCTTCTTCCTTCAACTTTGCGCTTCGGATCAGCAAATGAGCCTCTACATCTACTGCACTATTCTGCATCTCTTCAAGTGTTGCAAGGTTCCTTTCTCTCAGCTGAAACTCCATTTCCAGATGAAAGGCACCCAGGTAGTGCAAGAGAGCAGATCCAGGAGGAGGTCTTATATTAACAGGCATCGAATAATAAACGATAACTTTGACGAACTTCTGGAAATCTGAGATGCTCGCATCAGGCAGGGTTTTGAACCAACACTTGACTTTTCTTTACAAAGAAAGAGAAAAAATCCTAATACTGACATCCTCTTCATCAACTTCAAAAAGGTAAAGAAAAGTCTCAAAATTCAATACATGTCTCTTAGCAGTGATGTTGTCGCGTTCACCATCAGATCTTGGCAGATATAGATCATGATTTTTAGGGAAAGCATGGGATATAGGAGGTAAAATCAGAGGCTTGTATCGATCTGGAATTTTACAAGGTAGTGGGGTATGTATAGAAAGTATAGAATCAGTCTTGGTCTCATTAGGCTCATCAGTTTGAAGATGGTCATCACAAAATCCAGAAGACGGGTCTTGATCAAGCTCAAAGGCATGCAAATCTTTGGTATTTACAATCTTCAAAGGGAAGGAATCAAATGCAGGCCAAGGATCTCTTCTCAAACATAGTATACTTTGAAAAGAATTCTTGACATTCTCGGGAAAAGAGAAGAAATAATTTATAACAAAAAACAAAATGTCTTGGATGAAATTCCAACTTGAATACCTGATCTGTCCATATTGTCCTTTCATGTTTTTGCTGGTCAGGTTCATCCTCGTGTGGAGTCTTTGGATCTGATCTCAAAACTGATTTGGAACCGCCAGGTGAATGATTTCAGCCTTTCTGGTGTCTGATCATTGTCCACCATCAACAATCAGATCTGAACTTGATACATGTTATTGGCGCAATTTTCAAGTCAGATGTTCAGCTTATAAGACTAGACCGGAGATTGACTGAAGCAGCTTTCATCTACTTTCGCTAATGCAAAGCAAGAGAATTTAGAAGGCTACTTGGCTAACTTCAGGCTCCATCTGTATTCTACAAAGACAAACAATGAAAATAAAATTTCTTACCTAGTACGGTCACCACTATGTTAAAGCCTAGATTTACCTAAGGCTGAAAAGGTAAAATTCTAGGTCCACATCAAACCACGCTCAACCTGTTAGCTAGCCCTAGCAGGTTAGGAGAGGGCTCTCTCCGGGTCTATCACAACAAATTATATTCACTAAAGGCTTGAGATGACTGATTTGATTACTGATTTTAGGATAGGTATATGTGTACAAGAGGTTTTTGAATGAATTGATGAATTGTTGGCTCATATGAGAAGGCGGATTTTGGGGTGGGGAATGAGGCACAGTCCTGTAGGGATCTTGATAGGGCAAGGTAGGAAAATGAATTTGGCACTCTAAATCAAGTGAGATGGATGGATTCAGACAAAGGAAGAGTTGAAGAGGGCAAGAGAAACCATGTATCCTCTACAAACAGTGGAAAACATCAAAAGACTAAAGAAAACTTCAAGTAGAGCACTGCACTTTTCAATGTGTTCTACTTACACTCTTGTTTGTTTAGCTGAGAAGAAATAAAGAGAAGTGATACATATAACACATGAATAAATTCACAAAGACATAAGAAATCACTGTACCAAAACAAATTCCATAGGGATCCCAAAGAGTACTGCAAATCTTGGTCTCAATTCCTTAGCCAAAATACTGATATGAGTGTACAATGAAGCTCAAGGCTTTCTCAAGAGTCCAACCATGCTAATGAATGAAAAAACAAATAATATAGACAAAGCATAGCTCATCCTAGCCTCTAGGGGTCGAGCTCACATTTTTAGGAGCTGATCCAACTGATTCTAAACTAGGAACTAGAAATCAGGCAGTGGAACAGCATGCCTCTAGAAACAAGGGAACTGATTCATTCAGTTTCAAACAACTTTTTAACTGATGAATCTACCTTACCAAGTGAAAATTTGACATATTTACATCATGATCCATCATTGTAGATGAAATTACATCACAATTTTGAAATTAAGAAAGTGAAAAATTCAAACTGGCCAAAGCTGGGCGAAAAACAGAGCAATACTTGGTCAAACTGGCAAAATTTCCTCTATGCATCACGCTTGATTCTCTATGCGCCGCGCCTATTTGGACCCACTTTTGGGGGACTTCCTGATGTCCAAATTAGCTTCAAGCATGCTTGTTGGAAATGCCTACCTGTCTACTTTCCAACCCAAGTGGAATGTTTCAATTTAGCTTCCATTTGCCCCTCCAAACGTCAGTTCTCCCAACACTGCTTCCTGTGTGTCAAAATAGGGGTAGTGAGGTCATTTTTTGAGTGTTTTTGACCTTTTTGAGGGCTCAAAACCTGCCAAAATTTCTTGGCCATAGGTAGGCAAGCATACATTTTCATGAAAAATTCAAAAATGTTGAGTTTTTGTGATTTGGAGCCCACTAGCAAAAGCGAGTGCCACATGGCGCGGTGCATAGGGCAGAAAATTTTGTGTTTTAGTCCAAAAATTTCAAATATGAAAAAACTGTCCCAAATTTTTTGAAATTTGGGTTGACTCTTCTCTATCAAGAGCTATGTTGGGTCAAGGAAGCCTTAGCCAAGATCTGAAGTTTATCTTGTGCTTTTTGCCTTCTTGATTTCTTCTTCAATTTCGCCTTCAAGCTCCTGATTCTAGCTTGGCACACCACATTCCTTGACATGTAATGAAAAGCCATATGTCTGAACAAGTTTTTCTCCTTGTTGGCCTTCTCCAACAATGTCTCTAAGTGGATGTTGGCTCTTTCAAGCCATGACTCCCAATTGGCATTTACCTCTTTCTCGAGTGAAGTGAGCTCCACCCTCCTCCTTTAGGGCAGCTTTGGCGATTTTTCTTTATGTTTTTGCCACTTCTATGAGGCCTTCTGGGTGCATGTACCTCTGTGGGAGAGTCACTGCATGTCTCTTCTTCATGATCATATGACGGATTAGATGCCATCTTTGTTAGTGGATGAACTGTCTTGGAGTCGCCATGATGAGAAATAGGTGAGCTGTAATGTGTTGAACTTTCTTGATGGTGTGGTTTGACTTTTGGCACCAAGGGGAAGAGTGATACAACTATAGGGGGAAGAACAAATAGTGAGGGATTTAGGGACTACTGGGATAGGGTTTGGGAGTTTGTATTTGGGTTTTAGGAAATGGGAATCGGGGTATGGGATTTAGTGAATTTAGGGGTGTGTTTTGGGGAATAGGGAAATCAAGAAAAAAAAATGGAGCAAGGGAGTGGTGAGGTGAGGGGATAACTTGGTAGCAAAACAGTCAATACAAAACCATAGCACTGTTTGCTTTTGAGAGAGAGGTAGGGTTTGATTTTCCTTTTTCAATACCATAAGACAAACACCATCAAACAAACACCAACATGGGATAAAAAACTATGATAGAAGCTTCAACCTACTTGTATCAAGACAAATCCACGCATTTTGGGAGATTTGATGAAGTTTTGAGAAAATTGGGCTTGGCAGCTTTATGCACCACACCTCAAGCCCAACGCTCCACACCTTCTCTATGTGTTGGGCTTGTGTAAATTTACACTGTAGAGCACTACCCAATGCGCCGCGCCACCTGCCCAATGCATTGTGATTTTCCCAAAAGACTTTTGGAGGCTTTTACGGTGTCCAAATTGAGCGCAGGATAGCTTGTTGGAAATGTATTTGACTCTAATTTTCAACCCAACTGGAATTTTTCAATTTGGAGTTCATTTTCCCTATCAAAAATCAAATATCCCAAGACTGGTCAAAATGTGCCAAATGAGGCTGCCTCAAGGCAGAGTGTTGTTGCAGTCAACTTTTTAAGGTGTTTTGCAACTCCAAATTGAGTGCATGATACCTAATTGGAAATATATTTGTGTGTCGTTATCATTTGACTCATAAATCGAGTCATTTGGCCAACAAAGCTAGGAGAAAACTTGGTTTTCCCAAGGTCACTTCAGAGGTGCATCAATTCTCTCGAGGAAAATGTATTTTTGACATTTCTATGAAAGAATGACACCTGTGTAAAAAGTAAAGGAGGTTTTTCTTCCTTGGCCTATTTTGGATAAACACCTCTCTTTGTTTTCCAAAATTCATCTTTTATTGCTTAGAAAAAACATTTTAGTAAAACCTACCCCGATGTGTGGAACATGGGATTTGTCAAAATGAAGTGGAATGAAGGGGATAAGGGGCTTCTAAATTCTTGAGAAAATTTTGGGAAGTAGGGAGGGATACTAGGAAGTAGGGGAAAGTCGAATTTCAAATATTGAGTGAGAGGAAGGGGTCAAAAAAGGCTAGACACAGGCCCAACCTAGAAAATTGTCAAGTTGTAGCAAGAAACTAGGGTTTGTGGAAAAATGAGGAATTTGGGGGATTTCAGTGATGGGAAATTTTTAAGGTACATTACAGATAGGGGAAGGTGTATGAACATCGGGATACAAGTTTTGCTGATGATTTGTCCATCCAAGAGAAATTACCTTCAAAACCCTAGGAGAGGGAAATGAACTTTACTTAGGCACAACTGAAGCATGAACAAGGTGTAAAATGACCCAGTGGAACTTGGCATGATGATGAAAACCCTTCGAGTGATGCTACACTCAGTTGAATGGTGACATGGACCGACATTTGGACAACTTTGATAGGAGTAAAAGCAAACCCTGGACGTAATGCCTAGTGACCAAATTTTGCTTGAAGACTCACTGAAATGACAAAATTTGACCTTGACACCTTAAAATCATTTTGTAAGAGCATATTTGATCACTGGAGGAAGGCTGCAAAGACTGGCACTAACATGCTTGAAGAAGAAAACCCCAGAGTTATGGAAGTTAAAGTGACAACAGACTCACGCGGGTCATTTAAAGCATCAATTACTGAACTTGCATGTTCATTCCTGCATCGAATAGCAGAAAGGCCTAAGATAATTCCATATACAGACATGGTTAAGTGGGTATTGGACAGTGCTGATATAACATACATACAATGCAAGTCACGGAGCCAGGACCTCATTGGGTCATTCACCCCACAGGATCTAAGGCTGATGTATCATTTACCAAAGCCGTAGGCAAGCTACAACAAATAGTTCGTGGAGAAGTTTGCCAAAGAAAATGAAGATTTGGTGGAGTGCACCAAGAACTGGTCAGCAAGGAAAGAGCCATTGAAAAAGGACAAACATGGTATGTATAGGACTGATTCCCTCTCCTCCCCATATTGTTTTGCTGCCACTATGCTATGTAGGCTATTTAAAAGGCCTGACATCAACAAGTTTTTATCCGAGTGGCTACCCCTATTAGATGCGGCCACTAACACCACTATTATGGATTGGGCCCAAATATTGTCTGATAATTTAGCCTCGGCTATTTGGAACTACCGTCTAAAAGAACTACCTTGTAGAGGATTTATCCTCCTTTCTTTTTAGCTGCTTATGTTATGGATGCAATCTGTTCTATTTCCATAATTTCCTTTAATGGGTTGGAAGTGGACTATACAGAATCCCTTGCCCATTCACATTTACCATAAGGAATTGTGGGATTCCAAGTTTATTCCTATTTTTACAAATTTTGTCATGGAATTATGTTACCTCTTCACAGAATGTTGTATAATAAGGACGCCCCAATATTTTCCCCTGAAGCAGAAGTTGATATTCTCCCTGTCGAAAGATGGTTTGGGGAAGATTTTTTCACTTATGTCAAAGTATTTGGAAGCATTGCTTCCCTGATGTGCTACCCTTATATGTTCCTGATAAGTTATTAGCTCGAGAAATTGCCTACCAGACCTGCGAGGTGGGAGGAATGAGCAAAGAATTCAAAGACAAGAATAAGGCTATCTAGCCGCAATTTCCTGTGGCATCTAGAGCCTTTTCACTATTTGATTTAGGTCATGCCTTCAAAGAAGTAGACAACATGCTGAGTCTACGACTGTTTGAATTTCTAGGGATACAATTCGATCCCTTTGATGTCATTAAGAATTTTACTACAACTGTCAAGATAAATGTATTTTCTAAAGAAGATTATCTCTTTGACGGCATCTTCCAGCAGAAAAGCACACTGAAAGAAATTATGCATATGGCTAAAATTCAATTTCCCCCAGCAGAGTTCCAAGAATTCAAACTGTATAGAGAGAGGAGATTAGCCAACATCGCCTTGGATAAGTTGCTCTTCGAACTAATAATAGAACCAACTCCCAACATCAGTTTAAGTGGAAGCTTAGGTACAGAAAAGTCCAGGTCCAAGTCTGAGAAAGAGTCACCAAAACGATCTAAACGGTCCGAGAGTAACCATCATAAAAGTGAAGGGTCAATCAAAGATACTGCCCAATCTAAGGAGCACCCAAAGCAACAAGTTTTAATGACACCATAGGTGAAGGTTCCCCCTCCCCTCATCCAGCCACCAAAGCCAGTGAGAACTGAGCTGGATAAAGAGTGGGAAACATTGAATGAATTGATTAATACTGAGGAGAAGAACACGAAGACACTTGAGATTACAGTGCAAAAAATGACAGATATGATCATTGAAACAGACAACAATGCTCCAGAAATGGAGCATATTCCCATAACCCCATCATCTGAAATCATGCTGAAAATAGAGGAGGTTCCTCCTCTAGATGTATTTTATAGCCCGCAGTACAAGGCAGTGGTAAGAAGACAAAGAAAGAAATGGAAATTGGATAGTGTGCTCTCACTTGAGGCAGAGCAGCTAGATGTCCTTTGGCAAGACCCTACCACTGACCCTACTGAAAATTTGACTAAGTTATCCCAGATTGCAGGAGCCTATGCTTCTTCTACTATCGATAATGCATCCGAAGTACAACTATTACTTAAGGATAGAGAGGAACAAATCCAAGTTCTGTAACAACAGCTACAGTAGGCCAGTGCCAACAAGATTTTCAACAGATGCAGCTGGGGTATCAAAGAAATTTGGTCAAAACGGAAAATCAATTACTAGCCATGATAGAAATGCATAAAGATGACCCCAAAATTTTAGAGTTCATCTCAAAAACCCTTGCCTTGAATGACCAACTCTTGCAACAGCAAGAAACACTATGCCAAAGAATATTGCAATAGAGTTTCCATTGCGAGATGAGTGATAAAATTGCAAGTCAAGTCGTGGATTTACGACTCGACTATGATTTAATTAATAAAATAATTTCTGATTATTTTATTTGGCAGGAATCAGAGGAAGGAAATAAAGTAGGCTTGCTCAAAATCAATGAAGCCCAAAAAGAAATGTTGTTCCATAAGTGGGATGCACAGATTAAAAAGGAAGAAAAGGAAACGGAAGAAGCAGCGATAGCGGCAAACAATGTCATTGACTGTGTCAATGAAAATCTGCATAGAGCAAACTTGATAGTAGAAACCGCTCTGGGATTTCTCCCAAAGACACAACAACTGAAAAAAAGTTGGAAACAGAAGGCTGAGGAAAAGGCAGTGTCCATCAAGAAGTTAACCAAGTTGAATTGGGACACTTACTGGGAGTACTTGGTTAAACCACACAGTCAATGCATGACTCTCAAGTGCCTTACAAATTTTTCCGAGAAGATAGCGCCAACACTTGTCGATTCTGTTTTTGTAGGACAACTAAAATCGAAGGTTGGCCAAACGACGCTCCTCAAGCTGATGATGAATGCTTGCGATCTCAGAGAACAGATACATAGATAGTTAATTTCCAGATACAGTTCTAGTTTTATTTTTTATTTATTTTTGCCTTAGATGAGGACGGTCATTTAAACCTCCTCCTATATATTTTTAATAAAATATTTTTAGTATTTACCTAGTAGTATTTTAACCCCTCTCATGCATTTAGAGAGGGGTCCTAAAATTTGTCAAAAAAATTTCCTCAGAACATGCACTCCTGCACCCTCGGAGGAGGTTTTGATGAATGAATGGAATGAGATTTATTGATATCTGTGTTTAATGTTTGCTACTAAAATGCATTTCTGTACTCTTAGTAGATATTGAATTAGGAAGAGATAAATCTATATTGTTGAAGCTCATGAGTAGAACTTGTTATAAATGGTACTTTTATCTCTTAATGATTTCTGCTTATGTGTCAAAGTAATATCTTATGTTTAGTTATTTATATATGAAGGCTTGAATGTTTGAGTTATCATTTGGCACTTTTGTATAGTGGTGACTATTCTCTTTATGCTTTAATGTATGAATCACTTATTTTGCGATATGCTTCTCGCAATTGTTTCAGCTAATTTCTTATACGAAACAATTCATTTTTAACGAATTCTTTTGTAGTAGCGATTGAATGATCTTTATTACCAATTGCTGTTAGAAACTATTTTAGATCCCATAAGTGAAAAGTTAAATCCCAGGTTAGTTTTAGAATTAGATTTTTCCATTCATTAGAATAAAATTGCATGTTCTGAATTAGACTTAGATTAAAAGCATTTTACTTATATATATTTAGAAAAGGAAATATCAATTCTTATCATCACACACAAATTAGGAAACTAGTCCCATTATCCCCAGTTAGACCCACCAACCCAAACGAAAAAGGAGCTGCTTTCAAGGTACGGACCAGGTGGGTATCTCCCTTGTTGTAGACTCGATTTTCAGGGCTTCAACATATTCGGTGCTAGAAGGAGGGCCATGAACTGTGAATGGCTAGTAAATCAAAATCTAAATACCATTCTGAGAGTAAATCGCCTTCAACATCTCCCTCGACTTCTCCATCGCATTTTGAGTCTTTAAATCTTGAGCGAGGAGTTGAGAAAACAACAACCACTACCACAAACCCAAACACTTCAGAGAAATATACTGTCGAACCTCCTGGAGTTGAGTCTTTGATCCATAAACTTCAAGGATTTTCCATATCACCGCAAAAGTTTGAAATATCTCAAGGTAGTGTAACTTCGCAATACAATCCTTTTCATCCCCTTACAAGATTATAGAGTGAAAAGTTTGGTATTTAACCAACTGAATTACCTCTACCTAAAAGGAAAAGAGCAAGGAAGTCACCTCAAGGGTCTGATAGCGAGACTCTTTCATCATCAACATCCATTCCAACTTCCCCATTGCAAAATCAACCATCCACCCCTCCACTTCAAGTTGTTGTCCATCAGAGTACTGGAATTGTAACATCCTCATCCCTACCACAAGGAACTTCATCTTCGCTTTCCTCTGTTAGTAGTTCAACAATGGCTCAAAACCGATGGAATAATCCAGGGGCAGTCTCAATGCTTGTGCCGTTGGGTCAATTACCGGCCCATCTTGAAAAATGGTTGCCCAAGTTTAATCCTGAAGCAGGCATGCTAGTAGAAGAAAACATAAACAACTTTATGTTATCCATAAATTTAAATGGAGTTACTAATGAAGATGTTGTTGTTATATGTTTTCCTAATACTTTACAAGTAACAACTGGATCTTGGTATTTTTCATTACCATCAGGGTCCATTACTAGTTGGGACATTTTCCAAGAGCAATTCTTGACTAAGTTCGGTGATGATAGATCTATGGCAACATTGATTAATGATCTATTGAATCTAAAGATTGAATCAAGAGAACCTATCAAAGATTTTAACTTTTGTTTCAACAAGATTTTGAATAAAATTCTGACCGCTTCCAAGCCTAGCGAAGAAGTTTGAAGTGAATGGTACATATCTGCTTTACCATCAAACATAACGATATTTGTTGATAGAGCTGCCAAGATAACATTAGCCGAAAGCATGAAGGAAGCAATAGTGGTATAAAAACGTATCTTAGCTTTAGAAAAGAAAAACACGGTCGATGAAAGAAAATCTAAGAAGGTTACTTTTATAGATGATCCTAAGAAAAAGCAATCAAAAGACCCATTTGATTTAGAAGGATTGCAGAAAGTCCTAAAAACCATGTCTAATGAAATGGTTGACATTAAAAGACAAGTAGCAGAGACTTCTTCTAAGAAACCCTATAAGCCTTATAGAAAAAATCCTTCAACTAATTCAAAGCCTCCCAATGCTATAACAAATGCAGAATCTGAAGGAGAAAAAGAGGAAGTTTCTAATGAAGAACCTATTGATGAAGATGAAGTTGTAGAGTTACAGGGAATGTGGGAATTCATTCTTCCTGATGAAGAGGATCAAGAGGCATCACTAGTTAGTACCAGAAGTAGAAATCAACTCGATCGTCCACAACTTAGTTCTAAACAGAAGAGCGCAAGCTCGACATCTACAGATAAAGTCACAGGTAGGAAATCATCACCAAAAGCAACTCAAACAAGCCTAGTCCAATCCAATTCATCAATTCCATCTAAAAAACTGATTGTTTCTAATGAGATGGAGTATAATATCATTGAAGACATGAAGAAGACTAGGGCTAACATTACTTTTCATGAACTGAGCAAATTGAAACATCAACAGAAGCTACTTTTGAAAGAGTTACATGCAATACCCGTTGCACCTCTTCCTACCACTGTAATCTCGCAAGTTTCTCATGAGATGGGAAGACCTCCAACTATATGGTAGATAAAGTTGACCCAAACGATATTGCTTTAATTGGAGGTAGGTCAAAATCCCATACTCCCCCATTCCTTCTCACTTATGAAATTTTCAATAAAAACTTGCATAATTGTTCGGTAGATTCAAGAGCTTCATCTAATATCTTACCTAAAACAATATATGCAAAGTTAAACATCCGACCTAAAAAATCTGCAGTATGTATAGTTCAGCTGGACCGATCGCAGGTTGGAGTAATTGGTGAACTAAATCAAGTTACCGTAAGGTTGTCATCTAATCCAAAGGTATGTCAAACTATTGATATTCTAGTTGCAGAAATTCCCGAATTTTATGGTTTAATTCTTAGTAGGGATTGGTCTGAAAAGCTTCATGGATACTTTACGACACACTGGTCACACATGTGGCTCCCTTACAATGGTAAACCAAATTAGATAAAGGTTGAGCGAGAAAGACACCAAAAATACATACCGACGAAATTGGAAGGAGAAAATGAACCTGTAGCATACAACAACAATATAATTGGCAACTATTATGTTGACTCTTTCTTAGGACATTGTAATGCTCATACTTCGCCTTATTTATAACATTATGTTTTGTCTCGAGTAGAAATTTTTTCTCAAACATATAGTTATAAATGCATTAATTTTGTAGATAGTCCTGTAAATAACTCTTTATTTTGGAAATTATTTTTTGAAAGATCTAATTCTAATGATGGAGCAGGAGCAGGATGTATATTAGTTAGTCCAGAGGGGAATAAAACTATGCTAACATGTAGACTTGAGTTCGATTGCTCAAACAACACTGCAGAATATGAAGCTTTAGTGCAAGGACTGTACAAGGTAATTGGACTAGACATCAAGTATCTACAAGTCTTTGGAGACTCTGAAATTGTTATTAAACATGTACAAAATACTATACATTATCTATTAGGTCATTTAAAGCATACCAATCTTTAGTGCAATATCTTACTAAACATTTTATAGCTTTCAATATTTCATTCGTTCCCAGACTCCAAAATGCTAGTGCTGACCTCTTGGCTAATGTAACTTCCAAGCTCATTCCCTTAGAAGACTATAGCCTAGATAGATTCTCAATCGAATTGATATTTAGGCCCTCCATCCCTGATAATGTTACCAATTGGAGAATTTTTTATGATGATCCTGATATTGTAGGTTTCCTAACTTCAGAAGGATCTTACACTAATCAGATAATTGATGAGGACCAACATGACAAGAAGTTACAACAAGAGAGCACCAATAATGCTATACCAAAATCTGTAGTCAAGTTGGAAGACCTATATGATTTGAAAGAGCGATTTAAAAAGTCTACTAATTCAAAACTTCAAAGTTAAACTTTGAACTATGAATTAGTAAATCTAGGAACAGATATCAAGCCATAGAATATCAACCTAGGTCTCGGCCTAGCCCCAAAAGAAAAATTAGCCTTTGTTCGACTTCTGAAATAGTACAAAAGTGTCTTTGCATGGAATTACGATGACCTTAAGACTTACGACACTTCAATTATTCAACATACTATCCAAATGATATGAAAAACCTATCCAAAAAAAGCTGAGGAAGATCCATCCTAATCTGGAAAGTCAGATTAAACCTGAGCTCAATAAATTATTGAAAGCCACAATTATTTTTCCCGTTCGACATTTTAGATGAGTTTCCAATATGGTCCCAGTTAGAAAGATAAACGGAGACATTAGAATTTGTATTGACTTTCAAAATCTTAACAAAGCCTGCCAAAAGGAATATTTTACCCTGCCTCCTATGGAACAAATATTGCAAGAATTTTTAGGATCAAAATTAATGTCCTTTTTAGATGGTTTCTCTGGCTACAACCAAGTTTTGGTCCATCTTGATGATCAGCGAAAAACCATGATCAAAACCAAATCGGGTACTTATGCATATCAAAAGATGCCTTTTGGGCTGATTAACATTGGCGCCACATTTCAAAGGGCCATGGATATTGCATTTAAGGGATTAGTAAACAAATTAGTGGTGATTTACTTGGATGACATAACAATATATTCTAAAAAACGTGGTAATCACCTCAGAGACTTAAAGCAGATCTTCCAATGTTGTCAAAGGTATGGGATTTCACTTAATCCAAAAAATTCCTTTTTTGCATTAAGTGAAGGAAAACTTCTTGGATTTATAGTGTCAAAATCTAGAATCCATATTGATCTCGATAGAATTAAGGAGATTTCCAAAATATCCTTAGCACATAATAAGAAAGCCATGCAATCCTTCCTTGGCCAGATTAATTTTGTTAAAAGATTTGTTCCAGACTTCTTAAGGATCTTGTCACCATTACAAGCAATGATCAAGAAGAATTCACTCTTGAAATGGGGCCAATAAGAGTATGAAGCATTCAAATGGATTAAGCAAGCGATTGTTAATGCCCCATCCCTAGCAACTTCAAATTTTTCCAATCCTTTCATTTTGTACACATTTGCCTTTGAGAAATCATATGCTGCAATACTCACTCATGCCAATCAAGACAAGGCAGAAGCCCCAATTTCCTTCTTTAGTTCAAATTTGCAAGGGGTTGAATTAAATTATTCTGATGTTGAGAAACAAGCTTATGCTGTTTTCAAAGCGATCAAACATTTTAGAGCCTTTCTTCTTAAGACCCATACAAAAATCATAGTACCATTTCTAGTGGTAAGAAATCTCTTAGTACAGAAAGACGTGGGTGAAAAGAGAGCAAATTGGGTCACTGCCCTACAAGAATACGACATTGAGATCAAGCTAACAAATATTGTAAAAGGTCAAGGCTTTTGCAAGATGTTGGCTAGAACATCGCTTATTTCTGAAATACCATCTCCAAATCAACAGGTACAAATGTATGAGGTAAGCCTAAACAATATTGATTTGAGATATGCTGATATCATATTTTATCTAAAAAATGGATATTCTCCTTGAAATCTGAATTATACAAAGAAAAGAGCCATGAGATTGAAAGCCAAGCAGTATCAACTCGTAAATTGATGTGCTTTTTAGGATGAATTATGATTATGTTCTTCTTTAATATCTTGAAGAATCTGAAGCTGAAAAGGTGTTGCAGGAACTCCATGATGGACTAGCAGGTGGACATTATGCGGGAGATGCTACAACACATAATTTTTTTTGCGCAGGATACTATTGGCCTACACTATTTAAAGATGCGCATAATTATGTAAGGAAATGTCAAGTTTGTCAAACTGTTGCTGGGAGATAGAAGAAACCATCGTTGCCTTTGTAACCAGTCAATATCGATGAACCATTTGATCAATGGGGATTGGATATAATAGGTGAGGTCGTTCCTCACTCTTCTAAATAGCATAGGTATATCTTTACAACTACAGATTATTTTACTAAATGGGTAGAAGTAGTTCCTCTTAAGACAACTAATGCTGAGCATATCATTGATTTCATAGATCAGTTCATAATCACCAGGTTTGGTCTACCCTCTGCTTTAATGTTTGACAATGCATCATATTTTTCTAGCAATGCTATGACTAAATTTGCACTTAAAAGAGGTTTTAAGCTTAAATATTCTGCCAATTATTACCCATAAGGGAATGAGTTGGCTGAATCAATGAATAAAAACTTAATCAGAATCATTAAGCAAACCATTGATCAGAATCATAAAATTTGGCACAAACCTTTGATGTATGCTCTATGGGCAAACCGAATAACTCAAAAAGTCTCCATTGGCACTTCTCCCTTTAATTTAGTTTATGGGAAAGAAGTAGTTCTACAAACTCATCTAGCAATTCCTTCTCTAGCTTTAGTTCAATTTATTGACAAAATACCAACTTCATCTTTACAACTAAGGCAATTGCAGATCCTTAAGCTAGAAGAGAAACGAGAACAGGCTAAAATTACACATGCTCATAATCAAGCATTAGTAAAGGCTTCCTTTGATTCAAACATGGTATCTAGGAAGGATTTTAAAATTGGAGATTTAGTATTGAGACGGGATAAGGCTCACGAAGAAAAAGACAAATATTCTAAAATCCAACGAATGTGGCTTGGACCATTACACATAGTTGAAATCATAGGTCCATCAACTTTCATGTTGCAAGATTTAGCAGGGAAAAGGGAATACTTACCTGTTAATGGGAAGTGTTAACACCTAAATCTGCCTTATGCTGAAGGAAGGCAAAATTTAGGGTAACCACAAACCACGCTCAGTCTGGTAGCTAGCCCTACCAGAATAGGAGAGGGCTCTCTCTGTGTCACACTAAGTGAATAAATAAACAATATGGTCTGAGATGACTTACAGTGAATATTGATTTTAGGCTAGGTAAATAAATATGGATACAAGAGGCAATTTTTGATAAATGAATGAGTTTCTGGGATGTATGGGACCAACGAACAGAAATGAGTAGAGAATTTAACACAAAGGCACATATTGTTTCGTGAGGCAAGACAGGCGGAAAGTCTAGCAATTAAATTTGAAATACTGCGAAATGGAAAGATTGTTTAGGAGGGTGAAAAGGGAATAAATACATGAATCCTTTTCAACAAAAGAAGAACACAGAACGTGAAACTTTCCCACAGGCAGAGCAATAAACATGGATTCTACCTTATCTTACTTAGAAAATTTCACTGGAAATGAATATGAATGAAGTGTGAAACATAACGAAATACATATGAAACATAAAGAGAACACATTTTCTACACTCACACCACATGAATCTCATGAACCAGAGCTGCTACCTTTCATTAATTCTCTGTCAAAATATACAATGAAGAACTGAGTTTCTCTCCCATAGTCTCCCATAAATTACAACCAACCTTTTGCAAATGGTTTGCATACAATAAATAGACTATGCCATTGGGAAATAGAACGACCCATAGCTGGGGAGTTTTTAAAAAGATTACAAACTGGAAATGGAAAGCCAACCATTAGTTACAGGTGCAGCATTACAAAAATGACAAATGGCTTGGGTGACTGCTTGCCTTCCTTTGCCACTTGTATAGAAGCCAAACTTTAGTGAAAATACTCTTTAAAAATTGCCTTAGTTTCCAAGAAAAATATAGTGTAAATGAGCGGGCCCACTTGGAGAAAGTCGCGAATCGAAATGTCGCAGAGCGGAAGTGATTTTGGCCTTTTGGGTCTATATGCGCCATGCCAAAAACTCTATGCGTTGCACCAATTTGGAGGTGATTTTGAGGTACCTTCTGAAGTCCAAATTGTGCCCAAGTGTGCTTGTTAGAAAGCCCTGCCTGTCTTATTTCCAACCCAAGTGGAATTTTTGAATTTGGTGCTCATTTTCTCCTCCAAAACTTCAATCTCCCAAGACTGCTTCCTGTGTGTCAAAATAAGGGTAGAGAGGTCATTTTTTGAGTGTTTTTGACCTCCTGGGGACTTAAAACTTACCCAAACTTCTTGGCCATGCACCAACAGTCATAATTTTTCATGCTGAATCCAAAAATACAAACCATTCTTGATTTGGAGCTCCCAATCCTAAGCACCGCGCCAGTGGCGCTGCGCACAGGGAGAAAAAGCTTGTGTTGTGCCCAAAAATTTGTCATGTGACCAAAATTGCCCCAAATTTTTTGAAATTTGGGCTAGAGGTTCTCTACGAAGTGTTATGTTGGGCCACAGAGGCTTTAGCCAAGATTCGAAGCCGATATTGCTCTTTTTTCCTCTTTTGTCTTTGTGTCGCTTTCCTCAATTTCGCCTTCAAACTCCTTATCCGAGCCTTTGAACTCATGTTCCGTGCCCTGTAGTGGTAAACGATCCACCTCAATATGGTTTTGTCCTTGTCAGCCTTCTCTAACAGTCTCTCAAGGTGGATGTTGATACGCTCGAGCCAAGAATCTCGGTCATTGTTAATCTCTTGCTCCAATGGAGTGAGCTCAATCCTCCTATGTTGGGCAGCTTGGCAATTCTCGCGGATGTTTTGCAGCTCCATGATCTCATGCTGGTATTCGAGCTATTTGTTCCTCTGCTCCAAATACCTGATAATCCACTTAGCCCTCTCCAAATTGAGTGACAAGTCTTGGATCTCCGTTTACTGCTCCTGGATGGTCCTCCTAAGTTTGGCACTCTCCACATCTGTATCATCATCATGAATGAGGATGAAGTCGGCCTCTCGTTCACCTGATGGCCCCTCATCATGCATGGGCTTCTTGCCCCTGTCCTGTACCTGTGTTTCTGATGTCGGAAGCGAGGCCCCTTCCACCCCGGGTGGAGATAACACTTGCTTTGCTACTGTAAACAAGTGTCTACTGCCTCTCTGATAGGTGATGAATACTGGCATAGTAGTGGTCTCATGGCGCTCATACTGATGAGAAGGACCACCTATCTCATGTTCAACCTTTGATAATACCTGTGAAGTGCTGAAGAGGTCATGAGAGATGAAATCATCTCAAGTAATGCCCTGTAATCCCAACTGATGAACCTCCAAAATCTTAATAAGAGCAAAATGATAAACACTGTTAAGTTGCTACTGAGGGGTCTTGTGTTGCATGAGGGTGTTCATCCTCTCTATGTTCCTACAAATGAAATATGGGATGTTCATCATCCGTACCCTGGTAAAGTGCATAAGAAACCTGATGTGATAGGCATATAGACGAGAGAACCTCCCCTCACAGCTGAAATACTTCATGATCAACTTCATGAGTGGAGCATATTCATATTTCAAATATCGGAATGGAAAGACTCTTTGGAGCTGCCTCAAGAAACTGGCCTTAATGTAAGGCTCATAATGCTGTTGATCAATCTTCTGTTTCTTGTGCCACTGTTCTCCAACGTTCGGTATGCCAGTTGCTAATGAGACAGTTTCAGGTGTCAGTGTGAAGGTGACCTTGGCTAAGATAGAGTGATCTCCATGTAGGTGAAGCACAAAAAGACGGGCCAACTCATGATGAACTCGAACACTAGCCACCTTTTGACAAAACTCCATACACGACAGATGCTGGAAACATGAGATAGCAAGAGGGTAGGCCTGCAATTCTGTGAGGGTGGTTGGTTCATCCCTAACATGTTTTCCATTTTTATGATGTCTCCGGGGAGCCTGTTCTTTCGAGGATGAATCACTTTGGGTTTCCATCTCATACTCCGATGAATGCTTAGATGCCATAGCTGTTGTATGTGTACTGTGCTTGGACTTCCCTTTGATGATGGTAGTGAAACTATGGGTTGTTATGATCTCTGCCACCAAGGGGAACAATGCAAAAGGGACTGTTAGGAGGGGAATAATATGATGGGATTAGGGGTTATGAGGAGAAATTTTGTTTAGGGACATGTAGTGGGGTTTGGGGATTTTATAAGGTAGGATTTGGGGTTTTATAGTTGACAAATGAGTGGAGGGGATAAGGAATAGGGGTTTAGTAATGTTTTAGGGTAGGGAAAATGGGGAAAGATGGGATAAGGGGGAAGGGAACAATGGAAAGAAGGGGAAAAATGAGAGGTGAAAGAGGAGCCTTGGCATCAACACAACAAGTTTGCAACCCTAGGAGCAATGGCTTTGGTGATTTCAAGTGGTAGGGTTTATGAGTTTTTATTGCAACTATAAATGGCCATGAACCACCATCACATCCACAAAATTTGATGAGCAACCAAGATTTAGAACCTACCTGGCAATTGGAATGGATTCAAAGTCGATTTGATGCAAATTTGGAACAATTTCGGGCCTTTGTGGGTGTGCGCCGCACAACAAACCCAGTGCGTTGCGCTCTGTGTGTGCACCGCGCCGTGTTTTTCCACCACTGCAGGGTCGCGCTTTGTGCGCCGTGCTCTCTATGTGCGCCGCACTCCTCTGTGTGTGCGCCACGCATACGAAAACACCTCCAATCTCACTCCAAACACGCGCAAGTTT
Source organism: Pinus taeda (assembly GCA_000404065.3). Classification (NCBI taxonomy): domain Eukaryota; kingdom Viridiplantae; phylum Streptophyta; class Pinopsida; order Pinales; family Pinaceae; genus Pinus; species Pinus taeda. The sequence goes on along the minus strand of APFE031606108.1, from coordinate 199,283 downwards.
CTCCCAATCACTTTGCACTATTTCTCTATAACCTTGGTATGCAAGATGACTATGTTTCTTTTGGAACTTCTTTATAAAGAAATTTGGAGTCATGGGTTTGATTTTTGTTTCTTCAAAACCCACTTTGTTAATGTTTTGTTTTGACACTTTTCCCTGATTTAATGCAACTCTGTATTTCACTTTTCCCTTTGAATTTTTAGCTAAAATGATGAATTTTTTTGGCACTTTTTGCAGGGGTTGTTGACATGGAATTTGGCTAAGGAAACCATGACTGCACCTGAAGAGATCGACTGGAAATGTTTTTGAAAATTATCATAAATGACACACTGTTTGACTTTTCTTCAAAACAACATTTTGAAGAACAGTCGTAATTTGTCAACATGACGATGAAAATCTTTAAATCATAACTTTGTAAGGGCCTCCCTCTGGCCTGCATGGCTTTATTGGGCATGGTTGAAGACCAAATTGACTAATTCCTAGACCTAATGACTGAAAATGACTCTCGTCCATTAAAAGATCAAACATTGGCTGTCATGGACTTTAGTGAACATTGACAAAATACCTAAGCCAGCAGGTGCTAGACATGAGGGGAAATGACTAACAAGACCTTTTCCATTAGATTATGGCATGCCCCTAGTGGAATGCAGCTGAGTGAATGGAGCGAGACTCCTAAAAATGAAATGCAGAAAGAGTTTTAATCTCTAATGGAGGACTGACAAGACCGACTCTAACAAGAAGATCCTTAAAAAATTATTTCCATAGAAGATGACTTCTTCTATTTTTGTTAGATTATTGTTTATAGCTTTTTTTTGATAATAAAACAAGTTGTAAATGGATACCTTTGGAATTCAGAAAAAAGATTAGTGTTTCTTTTAGATTTTGTTTTTCGCTTGTTTAAATAGAATTGATTTGGAAAATTGATCATTATTATTGAAAGATACAATCAAATGCTACAAGCCTGAAAATTTTACTAGTTTCATCCTTATGAATTTTGATAAAAACAAACTTTAGTGTGAATTTGTTTTATATCAATCATGAAAAGCATCAATAACAAACTGAAGGTTCTCTGTAGAAAAGTTGTCTCCAAAAAATCTATAATTGTCGTCCAGAGCTATTCTTAAGGAACCAATGACTTCCTCCCCGCCTAGGAAATTACAAGTTTCAAGTAGTAATCCAATGATACACTATAGACTTAAATAATAAGAGGTCTCATCACGAGCCAACTTATCATGATCATAGATATTATAACTTGCTGACATTGCCAAAACTGCATACCAAAACATGGAAATGACTCAAGATTGTTGCCATTAAAAGACAAGGGGTCTCATCATGAGCCAGCTTATTCAACAAAGTTATAAATCAAGTGAATGGAACTGCCATAATTTGGCTACCAAACCAAGAAATTGTTCTTTAAGAATCAAAAGAAAACAAAAGAAATAAGTGTGGATATGGATTTATCTTTGAAAATTACATTTTTCTCAAGGTAATATACATGATCATTGCTGGGTAACAGGTAACCCTGTCGGGGCTATGAACACCTGCTGGTAGCAGAGACTCTACCTACAACAAATGATCATACTTAAAACTGATCTACAAAGATTTCTTTGTTTTTATCTTTATAAAACCAAGTAGTGGCTGATGTAAATACAATGACTAGCTTTGGGAAGAAAATGATCAGAAGTAGCACGTAAGAAACAAACTGCCACTAATGGCTAAAAACATTATGCGCTTTATATTTTTAAAATAAATTTTGATTTTCCAAAAGACTTTTCTATTTTGGAAGTTCTAGAAAAATCAAAAGGTAATTAGAGATAACTGGTTCTTCCTAGTGAATTTTCTGTGGCTAGCAACAACCCTCCTTTTATTTAGTATTAGTAATAAAAGTAAATAAATGGGGGCCCTTCTAAAAAGTATAAAAAAAAATAGCACTTATATTTCCCTTTGAATAAAACACACTATCATAAACTAAGAAAAACATCCACAAAACCCAAAAACTTAAGTTTTATGATAAGTTTCGAATAAAAATCGTTCTCTCAACAATAAAACATCGCATCACAAAAGGTAATGGAAGACATCCAATAAGAAAACTTTAGAAATTGCGAAAACGTGATGCGAGATCGCACGCCTTAAAGACTCATCGCACATCACAAATTTCATATGCCGCAAGTATCACCTAATATAAAACATCCCGATCCCGTGATATGCGATAAATCATCTCGCAAATCACATCTTGCAATTGCATAAGGAAATAAATGATTGTTAATGAAAAGGATTAGCGATATTGCGAAGCAAATTGCAAAATCGCTTTATCGCAGATTGGCAAGGCTCATTCGTCAATGAAATATTTCTTGTAATCCGATACCAAGTTATGGGCATTAATGTCAATTTAGTGGTTTATTGATGGTCATTTATGAGATAAGATTTAGATCTGATCAAAAGGTTGTTTCACATAGGGTGATATATTTGATATGATTTCAGAATTAAGAGTTTTCCCATCACCTTATCTCTTACCATTATTCTTTCTTTACTTGTAAACTTGTAGGAGCGGCAAGCAGAATAATATACACAGCAGTGTTTAGAGCGTAATGGGAAAGAAGGGAAAATCTCTGGTTGCTAAGGAAAAAGAGATGACACCCTTATTTACAGACACCACCTGTACCTTAGATACCTTCATGTACAGTCTGCTAGAAGAAGAAAACCCCAGAGTTATGGAAGTTAAAGTGATAGCAGAGTCACGCGGGTCGTCTGAAGCATCAATTACTGAACTTGCATGTTCATTCCTGCACCGAATAGCGGCAAGGCCTAAGATACTTCCATATACAGACATGGTTAAGTGGGTATTGGACAATGCTGATACAGACAGACAATTCAAGTCACAAGCCATGAGCTCATTGGGTTAATCACCCCACAGGATTTAAGGCTGATGTATCATTTACCAGAGTCGCAGGCAAGCTACAACAAATAGTTCGTTGAGAAGTTCGCCAAAGAAAATGAAGATTTGGTGGAGTGCACCAAGAAATGGTCAGCAAGGGAAGAGCCATTGAAAAAGGAAAAACTTGGTATGTATAGTACTGGTTCCGTCTCCTCGCCGTATTATTTTGTTGTTGTTATGCTATGTAGGCTATTTGGAAGGCCTGACATCAACAAGTTTTCATCCGAGTGGCTACCCTTATTAGATGCGACCACTAACGCCACTATTATGGATTGGGCCTAGATATTGTCTGATAATTTAGCCTTGGCTATTTGGAACTTCCGGTCTAAAAGAAATACCTCTCAGAGGATTTATCCTCCTTTATTTTTAGCTGCTTATGTTATGGATGCAATCTGTTCTGTTTCCGGATTTCCTTTAATGGGTTGGAAGTGGACTATACAGAATCCCTTGCCCATTCACATTTACCATAACGAATTGTGGGATTCCAAGTTTATCCCCTATTTTCACAAAATTTGTCATGGAGTTATGTTACCTCTTTACAAAATGTTGTATAATAAGGACGCCCCAAGATTTTCCCTCGAAGCAAAAGTTGATATTCTCCCTGTTGGAAGAAGGTTTGGGGAAGAGTTTTTCACTTATGTCAGAGTATTTGGAAGCATTTCTTCCCCTCATGTGCTACCATTGTATGTTCCTGATAAGTTATTGGCTCGAGAAATTTCCTACCAGACTTGCGGGGTGGGGGGAATGAGCTAAGAATTGAAAGAAAAGAAGAAGGCCATCTGGCTGCAATTTCCTGTGGCTTGTGGGGCCTTTTCACTATTTGATTTAGGTCATGCATTCAAAGAAGTGGACAACCTGCTGAGTCTACGACTGTTTAAATTTCTAGGAAAACAATTCGATCCCTTTGATTTCATTAAGAATTTTACTACAGAGGTCAAGATAAAGGTACTTTCTAAAGAAGATGATCGCTTTGATGACATCTTCTAGCAGAAAAGCACATTGAAAGAAATTTTGCATATGGCTCAAATTCAATTTCCCCTAGCAGAGTTCCAAGAATTTAAACTATAGAGAGAGAGGAGATTAGCCAACATCCCCTTGGATAAGTTGCGTTTAGAACCAATAAAAGGACCAACTCTTAGAATCAGTTTAAGTGGAAGCTCAGGTACAGACAAGTCCAGGTCTAAGTCTGGGAAAGAGTCACCAAAATGCTCTAAACGGTCCGAGAGTGACCATAATAAAAGTGAAGGGCCAGTCAAAGATATTGCCCAATCTAAAGAGCTCCCAGAGCAACAAGTTTTGATGACACCACAGGTGAAGGTTCCCCCTCCCCTCATCCAGCCACTAAAGCCAGTGAGAACTGAGCTGGATAAAGAGAGGGAAACATTCAATGAATTGATTAATACTGAGGAGTAGAACACAAAGACACTTGAGAGTACAGTGCAGACAATGATAGATATGATCATTGAAATAGTACAAAATGCTCCAGAAACGGAGCATATTCTTATAACCCCATCAGCTGAAATCATGCTGAAAATAGAGGAGATTCCTCCTTTGGATGTATTTTAGAGCCCGCGACACAAGGCAGTGGTAAGAAGACAAAGAAAGAAATGGAAATTACACAGTGTGCTCTCACCTGAGGCAGAGCACCTAGATTTCCTTTGGCGCGACCCTACCGCTGAACCTACTAAAAATTTGGCTAAGTTATCCCAGATCGCAGGAGCCTATCCTTTTGCTAATATCGATAAAGCGTCTGAAGTATAGATATTACTTAAGGATAGAGAGGAACAAATCCAATTTTTGCAACAACAGCTATAGTAGGCCAGTGCCAAGTGAGAAGTAGAGGAGAAATTAGAAAAATTACAACATGATTTTCAACCAATGCAGCTGGGGTATCAGAGCAATTTGGCCGAAAAGGAAAACAAATTACAGGCCATGCTAGAAATACGTAAAGATGACCCAAAATTTCAGAGTTTGTCTCAAAAGCCCTTGCCTTGGACGACCAGCTCTTGCAATAGCAAGAGACACTATGCAAAAGAATATCGAAATAGAGATTCCATTGCGAGATGAGCGATAAAATTACAAGTCAAGTCGTGGATTTAGGACTCGAGTATTATTTAATTGATAAAAGAATTTTTGATTATTTGATTTGGCAGGAATTGGAGGAAGGAAAGAAAGCAGGCTTGCTCAAAATCAATGAAGCCCACAAAGAAATGTTGTTTCGTAAGTGGGATGCATAGATTAAAAAGGCAAAAAAGGCAGCGGAAGAAGCAGCGACAGTGGCAAACAATGTCATTGGTTGTGTTAATGAAAATCTGCATAGAGAAAACCTAATAGAAAAAATCGCTCCAGGATTTCTCTCAAAGGCACAACAACTGAAAATAAGTTAGAAACAGAAGGCTAAGGAAAAGGCAGTGTCCATCAAGAAGTCAACTAAGTTTAATTGGGACACTTACTGGCAGTACTTGGTTAAACCACATAGTCAATGCATGACTCTCAAGTGCCTTACAAATTCTGTCAAGAAGATAGCGCCAACACTTGCCGATTTTGTTTTCGCAGGACAACTAAAATCGAAGGTTGGCCAATCGACACTCCTCAAGCCAATGTTGAATGCTTGCTATCTCATAGAACAGATACATAGATGGTTAATTTCCAAATATAGTTTTAGAATTATTTTTGCCTTTGATGAGGATGGTCCTTTAAACCTCCTCCTATATTTTTGTAATAAACTATTTTTAGTATTTAGTTAGTAGTATTTTAACCCCTCTCATGCATTTAGAGAGGGGTCCTGAAATTTGTCAAAAACATTTCCCAAAAACATGCAATTCTGCACCCTCAAAGGAGGTTTTGAAGAATGAATAGAACGAGATTTAATGATATCTTTTTTTAATGTCTGCTACTGAAATGCATTTCTGTACTCTTAGTAGATATTGAATTGGAAAGAGATAAATCTATATTGTTGAAGCTCATGAGTAGAACTTGTTATCGATGGTAATTTTATCTCTTAATGATTTCTTCTTATGTGTCAAAGTAATATCTTATGTTCAGTTATTTATATATGAACGCTTGAATGTTTGAGTTATCATTTGGCACTTTTGTACGGTGGTGAATATTCTATTTATTTTTTAATGTATGAATGACTTATTATGTGATACGCTTCTCACAATTGTTTCGGCTAATTTCTTATACGAAACAATTCATTTTTAACAAATTTTTTTATAGTAGCGATTGAATGATCTTTATTACCAATTGCTGTTAGAAACTATTTTAGATTGCATAAGTGAAAAGTTAAATCCCGGGTTAGTTTTAGAATTATATTTTTCCTTTCATTAGAATAAATTGCATGTTTTAAATTAGAATTAGATTAAAAGCATTTTACTTAGAAATATTTAGAAAAGGAAATATCAATTCTTATCATCAAACACAAATTGGGAAACTGGTCCCATTATCTCCAGTCAGACCCACCATCCCAAATGGAAAAGGAGCTGCTTTCAAGGTCTGGATCGGGTGGGTATCCCCTTTGTTGTAGACCCGATTTTCAGGGCTTCAATGGAAGATTATGAGGAAAGGTTTCAACTTAGCTATAAAAGGGCCAGATGCACCCTTAATCCTGAATCACTCAAGCTAGTCCTTCTTAGAGGGATGAAGGAAGATCTCCTAGAAACGCTAAACATGCTATCGTGAGGGGACATATACCAGTTATCCTATGATGATATCAAGAAAATTTTCAAAAATCATTCTAGGGAAACCGGAAAGAAGGGTAGGGCTAGTCAATCTTTGGCAAATTCATCCTCCTCCAACACATCCATCAAAAGTGAAATTGGGAACATGTTGGAATACTTTAAGAGTGAAATGTTGCATACCCTTTCCCTAGAAATGGAAACCATACAGATCAAGAAGAAGTAGGAGGAAGAAAAAAGAGCCTTAGCTGTCTTTTTCCCTATATGGACCAGGAGGCACCCTAGAAATGAATTTCCATTGAATCCTATAGAGATCTCCTTAATATGTGAGGAGAACCACTCCACAGACAATTGCCCTTCTTTTCCTGGATTGAAAGGTGTGTATCAAGAAACTAAAGGTGTGACTGAACAACTCTACTATATCAATCAAAGGAGGCCTCTAGGACCTCAACCATACTAGCAAGGCATTCAAGGGACATTGATAGTATCATTTGTCCCCCATACCTGATTAATCTTGGCGCTACCATCAATGTGATGACTAAAGAGACTATGTTTAAATTGAATCTCCAAGGATCATTAAGGAAGACCACAACAATCTTGTAGCTTGTAGACAGATCCACAATAGCTCCTAAGGGAGTTGTTGAGGATGTGATGGTATCCATTGATTCCTAGGAATACCCTTGTTGGGAACGGGTCCACTAGGGTCATTTTTGGGACTAAAAGCCTAAGTTTGGGGCAAAAAGCCAGAATTTTGCACAAAGGAATGTAAAGTATGCACATTTTATGGTTATGGAGCATGAAGATAACAAGAATAAAAAAGGTTTTTCGCCCTTATTTTAGATAGGTTGTGTCGGCTTTAGAGATCTGCCCTTAGTCCGCGGACCATGGGATTGTATAAAAAGGGAGTCTTAGAAGTAGAGTTTGAAAAAAAGGTGGAAGTGCTTGATGAGTCTGTGAAGAGCTAAGAGTGACAGTCTTAGCATAGGAAGAGGCTCTGCAGCTGAGTGCATAGAGGCCTAGGGTAGAAGTTTGCAGTTGAGTGCGTGGACCCCTGCAGTTGTCTGCGAAGGGCAGATAGAGTCTATATTGAAAATCTGAATCATCAATAAAGAAAAGTATTCTGAAATTACTGTGCATTTTTCCTCTATGGATCACATGTGATTATGTTATGTTAAGTTTTGGGTTTATGTTATAATGCTAATTTGATGCGTGAATGTATATGTTTCTATCTGTTATATGAACATAAATAAGGATAGATGTTTACACAAAGATAATCTTAATTTCATGGTAAAATTGGCAAACACTTAAGATAATTCAGGAAATTATACAATAACGTAGTAATAGAGGCATGTAAGTACTTGAGCCACTAGTTAGGGTTGCACGAAGGATGATCGTATACCTACTCGGAGGTTCTAAGGGAAGAAAGAGAAGGGCTTATTGATCTACACAAAGGAAGGGTTTAAGGTATAAAACCGACATCAAAACCATCTCATGGTGTGGAAACTTGGTTCCTGCATCCTCCCATATTGCTTCGAGTGAGACTTCAGTCTGCGCTCTACGGACTGATGCAAAAAGGGCCAGTAGTGTAGGGATTTTATTGGCTGGCTAATGCTGAACTTGGTTTAGTGCCCATCAATCCAACAAATGGTTTCTTTTCCGGGATCGGGATCTGCATAACGAGATGTGTGATGTTGCATCATTAGAATCCAACTAAGAAAGAGATTGAAGATTGGTTGGATAGGAAGATCCACGAATTCGCGGTGCAAGAAAAAAAGAATCTATGATTGATAAAGGAACAGTGGTTGGATAGATATCTGTACACATAAATTCAAAAAATCTTCTTCTATTGTCTTCCAGTTGAATTATCTGAGTGGATCGCAAAGTTAGCAAATGACCAGGGAAGGTGGAGACTTGACAATCTAATTGTCTGGACCTGAGTGTGAGTGCAGATATTGGAAGCCTTTAAAGATAAGGTCGTGCATGTTGTCGATCACTGGCTCGACCCTATCATAGGAGGGTTTGTGAAAAAGTTCACGGTTAATACTTTGGTCAACTACAACGAAGCAAAGTGTCACTTCCTCAAAGGGCCGTGAGGTAAGTATTTGAAATCTCTAAATACTTCGAATAAGATGATCTTGTGTGAAAAGCAGGTCATATAGTTACCTTGATGTTTGGAGCTATGTGAAGTGGAAGGTCTTTTAGGGATGGAGGAAGAAAAGGTTCTGAGCATAGCCCGCTGATTGAGCCTCCTTTGAGTGACGACGAAGGAGAAGAACAGGCTTCCCGGCCAAGCGCTATTCAATTGATAAGACAATGGTTCCCACGAATGCCTACACCACCTCCATCTTCATCCCATCCATCCACACTGCCTCCATCCTCACCTCCACCACTTACCCCATCGCCCACACCACCACCACCTCCACCAATATTCAACATGGCAAACTTCGTAAAGCTAGTTGTATTCAAGGGCATAGGAAATGAATATTTGGACTAGTTCTAGTTCGTCGCGAAGGTTGTATGGGAAGCTCAGGGTATCATGGATGATCAAATGAAGAAAGCAATGCTGGTTAGTGCTTTTGAGGACTGCATACTAATTTGGTACATTAGGTACATTACTAATAACCCAATGTCTGCGTTGGCAGATATCCAGACTACACTGAATAGGGAATTACATAGACCTAAGTCTCAAGCGCAATCCATTATGGGATTAAGGAGATCATGATGAAGCTTGGGGAGATGCCCTGGGCTTTGGATCAAACATTGAAGTGTACGATCTATGAAGCCAACATGAACCTAACTGATGGGCAGCACCGTGAATGGTTCGTGGCCTCGCTCCTACCCCACCTAACGGTTGTGCTATCACAACAGAAGATCTAGACCTACGCAGAAGCTCTGGAAATCATGATGAGACTGTATGAGACACCAATGCAAGATGCTAATCTGGGGGTTCAATGGATTCATGTGTAGTTACAAAATCTTTGCCTTGCAATGAAAATTATGAAGAAAGATAGAATAGGTCAGTCGAAGGTGCGCGAAGAAGTCTAGTGCCTAAAATGCAAAGGTCAGGGGCATGCAAGGATCATTGTCCAGTCTTTGCGAACTATGTTGCAATAGGGTGACCAATGCCTCTAAGGTCAAAGGCTACAACAGGGCTAAGTAAAGGGCCCACGCTATGGTGTTCTATATGCCAGGTAGATGGGAAACATGCAACCGACAATTACCATTTGCTGCAGAAATTCGTACAGACACAACAACAACTCTTTGGAAATTTCTATCAATCTATAGGTCATGATGAGTGCAATTTCCGTAGTTACAAATTAATGATGGAAATGACACCTGCATAGAGGGTGTAGGCAGAAACGCAGCCTCCGAACTGAGGCGTTGGCGGAGCGCGAGGTGAGTATCAGGGGCGCGGTTGAGGTCGAGGTGGAGGGGGGCCTAGTAGAGGCCGAGGGAAGCTGATTTGCTACAATTGTGGAGGAGTAGGACATTACACGAGAGACTGCCTGAATCCGACGCGACTGTCATGCCGATACCATAATCAATTTGACCATGTGACTAAGGATTGCCTTATATTGTTGGATAAGATTCACGAAAAGGGGGCACAACCTCTGCAGCCGATGAAAAACCTCCATATGATGAGGGATGAGCCTCGCAAGGAAGACCTTAAGGTACACATTATACTGCGGAGTGGAACGACGACTGGTGAGGATAAAGGGAAGTAGTGTGCAGAAGGTGAGTGGGTCTACAAAGCACCAAAAAATGAGAATGGGTTTGATCTGGAGCATGCAAAAGAAAAATTTATGGAAGCAAAGAAAAGCTTCAGTAAGGCCTTTACCTCAAGAAGTCAGGAGAAACCAGTTGAATAAATGGACCCATCCATGATTACCACGTTCTTAGAGACTTGCATGAAACTACTCCGTGATAGTAAGATTGTGAAGGGACTGTAGGAACTGATCAATCGTTGTGCTGGAAAGGACAATGCTACTGGTGAATCATGCATTGTCAAAAAGATTGGTAAGAATAAGGCGAGGATTGGACGTGAGATGAGACTCACCGCGTAGATAGGGGAATATGAAATGGACCAAGTTATCTTGGATCTGGGGTCTACCGCAAATGTTTTTCCAAAAAAAACATGGGAAAGAATGGGGAGACCTATGCTCTAGTGGTCTCTGATCCAGTTAAGGATGGCGAATCAAAATAAAATCATCCCAATGGGGGGGCTGCAGGGGGAAATAGTTGACATCGAAGGCGTGAGTGCACTAGCAGATTTTGAAGTAATGAATATTGTGGATGATAGAAATCCCTACCCTGCACTCCTTAGGATTGATTGGGCCACTAACATGAATGGAATAATCAACTTGAAGAAGTGAAAGATAATATTTTAAAAGAAATCGCTTCGCGTAGTTGTGCCACTCGATCCTGTAAAAGAATCGCTCTATACAGAACTGGTCTGTGATTATGAAAGCGATGATAATTTGGATCAGATTTACAAGATAACGGCATGAGACTAGGATTGGGTGAATCTGACAGCAGACAGATGTATTGCATGGGACCGCAAGAGCTCCTGCACATCAAATTCAGATGAAGAACTAGAGCACTAGTATAACCAACTACATGAAGTATCTACGTTGCACTGTAATATGATGATCAAGTCATTGTGTTGCGTATCATCAGAGGTAAGGAATCTGCCTCACTATGATGGGATAACTGTAATTTATCGCTTTTTGGATGCATTCGAAAGGGAAGTGCCTAAGAAGCATCACTTCCAAGCATTAGATTGGGCGCTGCGCACTACACCTGCAAGATGGTGGGGTACACACAAGGGTAGTTTCGATGATTGGCGCAAATATAGGAGGATGATGAGGATACACTTTGGCCACTCGAAGGTATGACTAAGAGAAAAGTATGATGGGAGGAATGGGTTGTGCGATCATTTGGCCAAATGGACTAAAGAACGTGGAGCAAAGCCTCAGTCAGAGTGGGTCCATATGTTTTGTCATACCTTGGAGGTTATACCAATGAATTGGTACTTGGAGATAGAACTATGTCATGCTACTGAAGAATGGGATGTTTTACGCCAAGGATTTCTGATGACATTTAGTTTTGAGGATGGATTTGAGTACATCGATGAAGCATTGCAAGAGGTTAAGACAACCATCTTCAGGATACCATAGAATCCTCTAGACCTAATTCAACTTAATTGGACTACCCAGCTAAGCCACGTGTTGGAATGTTACAATGTAACAACAGAAGATCAAGACAAAGACCCGAGAAATGTTATTATCACGGAGTCTCAAGATCACCACGGAGTTGAAGGACCATATCTAGAGAACCCAAACATAACTAAGCCGCTCAAGGCCAGGTAGGTGGACATTGGCACAGAGGTAGAACCGAAGTTTGCAAATATTGGGGATTATTTGAACGACGCGAAAATAGATAAGGTCGATGAACTGCTCCGCGAATATCAGGATTTATTCCCCACGAAGTTTTCCGATCTGAAAAGGATAATAGGAGACCCAGGTGTCATGAAGATCACCCTAAATTCAGACATGAAACCTGTGAAACAAATACCATACTGCCTCAACCCAAAGTATAAGGAAAGGGTCCGCATTGAGTTAGATAAGATGTGTTGGGTGTGGATCCTGATTATCTTCTGTATTCAAAGGTATCACCACATTGGACCCCAGTTTGTAATGGGGTGGCAATGTCACCCATAAAATATTCATTGTGGGGGGGTCCAAGGGGGGGTATCTGTGACCTTTGGGAGCCCCCCCTAGTGGGGGGATTGGGGGAAATGCCCCCGAAGCTAAGAATAGATGTAAAATTGCCTTGTAAAATGTTGTAATTTTGTAGTCAATCTGGGCCGTTCATTAGGCGGAGATTTGACAGTAGAAGTTATGTTTAATTTAGGGTTTTTTTCCCTAGAAGGTAACCCCTCGCTATATGTTATCACTCAGGTTGTTCCCTGCTTCCTATAGGGAATACGGCCGAGGTAACCACTAACCAATCTTTTAGTTGCAGGTCCTAGCCTACCCACAACCAGAGAGGGCTCTCTCTTTGTAATTTAGTTTTGTTTTGGAGTATTTTAGGCTAGTTATGATGAACAGGGTTTGGTTTTAAGTTTGTTGGATGGTGAACTCAGACAGACCTGGGGTGTAAGTGTATAACTATTTTTTCCATTGGGCAATGGAGTTACTGAAAGTGTAATCGTTGAAAGAGTTTCTTGGTGAAAAGGTAGTGCCACAGAGCAAGATAGGCAAGCTAGGAACAACTTTAAAATATGGAAATGATGGAATGAAGTCAGGGAATGAAAGGCAATCAAGAATCTTTCATTATATTGGCAGAGGGAAAATGTATGAATATTGTGCATGAGTAGTTAATGATTCCTAAACAGTATTCAAAATGAAAGAATTAGTGCAAACATGAGCCGTTAAGAATTCATATTCATGACTAATCCTGAAGAAAACATAATTATTTGATTATTTGATTTGGCAGGAATTGGAGGAAGGAAAGAAACCAGGCTTGCTCAAAATCAATGAAGCCCACAAAGAAATGTTGTTCCGTAAGTGGGATGCATAGATTAAAAAGGCAGAAAAGGCAGCGGAAGAAGCAGCGACAGTGGAAAACAATGTCATTGGTTGTGTTAATGAAAATGTGCATAGAGAAAACCTAATAGAAAAAATCGCTCCAGGATTTCTCTCAAAGGCACAACAACTGAAAACAAGTTAGAAACAAAAGGCTAAGGAAAAGGCAGTGTCCATCAAGAAGTCAACTAAGTTTAATTGGGACACTTACTGGCAGTACTTGGTTAAACCACATAGTCAATGCATGACTCTCAAGTGCCTTACAAATTCTGTCGAGAAGATAGCGCCAACACTTGCCGATTTTGTTTTCGCGGGACAACTAAAATCAAAGGTTGGCCAATCGACACTCCTCAAGCCGATGTTGAATGCTTGCTATCTCATAGAACAGATACATAGATGGTTAATTTCCAAATATAGTTTTAGATTTATTTTTGCCTTTGATGAGGATGGTCATTTAAACCTCCTCCTATATTTTTGTAATAAACTATTTTTAGTATTTAGTTAGTAGTATTTTAACCCCTCTCATGCATTTAGAGAGGGGTCCTGAAATTTGTCAAAAACATTTCCCCAAAACATGCAATTCTGCACCCTCAAAGGAGGTTTTGAAGAATGAATAGAACGAGATTTAATGATATCTTTTTTTAATGTCTGCTACTGAAATGCATTTCTGTACTCTTAGTAGATATTGAATTGGAAAGAGATAAATCTATATTGTTGAAGCTCATGAGTAGAACTTGTTATCGATGGTAATTTTATCTCTTAATGATTTCTTCTTATGTGTCAAAGTAATATCTTATGTTCAGTTATTTATATATGAACGCTTGAATGTTTGAGTTATCATTTGGCACTTTTGTATGGTGGTGACTATTCTATTTATTTTTTAATGTATGAATGACTTATTATGTGATACGCTTCTCACAATTGTTTCGGCTAATTTCTTATACGAAACAATTCATTTTTAACAAATTCTTTTATAGTAGCGATTGAATGATCTTTATTACCAATTGCTGTTAGAAACTATTTTAGATTGCATAAGTGAAAAGTTAAATCCCGGGTTAGTTTTAGAATTAGATTTTTCCTTTCATTAGAATAAATTGCATGTTTTAAATTAGAATTAGATTAAAAGCATTTTACTTAGAAATATTTAGAAAAGGAAATATCAATTCTTATCATCAAACACAAATTGGGAAACTGGTCCCATTATCTCCAGTCAGACCCACCATCCCAAATGGAAAAGGAGCTGCTTTCAAGGTCCGGATCGGGTGGGTATCCCCATTGTTGTAGACCCGATTTTCAGGGCTTCAATGGAAGATTATGAGGAAAGGTTTCAACTTAGCTATAAAAGGGCCAGATGCACCCTTAATCCTGAATCACTCAAGCTAGTCCTTCTTAGAGGGATGAAGGAAGATCTCCTAGAAACCCTAAACATGCTATCGTGAGGGGACATATACAAGTTATCCTATGATGATATCAAGAAAATTTTCAAAAATCATTCTAGGGCAACCGGAAAGAAGGGTAGGGCTAGTCAATCTTTGGCCAATTCATCCTCCTCCAACACATCCATCAAAAGTGAAATTGGGAACATGTTGGAATACTTTAAGAGTGAAATGTTGCATACCCTTTCCATAGAAATGGAAACCATACAGATCAAGAGGAAGTAGGAGGAAGAAAAAAGAGCCTTAGCTGTCTTTTTCCCTATATGGACTAGGAGGCACCCTAGAAATGAATTTCCATTGAATCCTATAGAGATCTCCTTAATATGTGAGGAGAACCACTCCACAGACAATTGCCCTTCTTTGCCTGGATTGAAAGGTGTGTATCAAGAAACTAAAGGTGTGACTGAACAACTCTACTATATCAATCAAAGGAGGCCTCTAGGACCTCAACCATACTAGCAAGGCATTCAAGGGACATTGATAGTATCATTTGTCCCCCATACCTGATTAATCTTGGTGCTACCATCAATGTGATGACTAAAGAGACTATGCTTAAATTGAATCTCCAAGGATCATTAAGGAAGACCACAACAATCTTGTAGCTTGTAGACAGATCCACAATAGCTCCTAAGGGAGTTGTTGAGGATGTGATGGTATCCATTGATTCCTAGGAATACCCTTGTTGGGAACGGGTCCACTAGGGTCATTTTTGGGACTAAAAGCCTAAGTTTGGGGCAAAAAGCCAGAATTTTGTACAAAGGAATGTAAAGTATGCACATTTTATGGTTGTGGAGCATGAAGATAACAAGAATAAAAAAGGGTTTTCGCCCTTATTTTAGATAGGTTGTGTCGGCTTTAGAGATCTGCCCATAGTCCGCGGACCATGGGATTGTATAAAAAGGGAGTCTTAGAAGTAGAGTTTGAAAAAAAGGTGGAAGTGCTTGATGAGTCTGTGAGGAGCTAAGAGTGACAGTCTTAGCATAGGAAGAGGCTCTGCAGCTGAGTGCATAGAGGCCTAGGGTAGAAGTTTGCAGTTGAGTGCGTGGACCCCTGCAGTTGTCTGCGAACGAAAAATAGAGTCTATATTGAAAATCTGAATCATCAATAAAGAGAAGTATTCTGAAATTACTGTGCATTTTTCCTCTATGGATCACATGTGATTATGTTATGTTAAGTTTTGGGTTTATGTTATAATGCTAATTTGATGCGTGAATGTATATGTTTCTATCTGTTATATGAACATAAATAAGGATATATGTTTACACAAAGATAATCTTAATTTCATGGTAAAATTGGCAAACACTTAAGATAATTCAGGAAATTATACAATAACGTAGTAATAGAGGCACGTAAGTACTTGAGCCACTAGTTAGGGTTGCACGAAGGATGATCGTATACCTACTCGGAGGTTCTAAGGGAAGAAAGAGAAGGGCTTATTGATCTACACAAAGGAAGGGTTTAAGGTATAAAACCGACATCAAAACCATCTCATGGTGTGGAAACTTGGTTCCTGCATCCCCCCATATTGCTTCGAGTGAGACTTCAGTCTGCGCTTTGCGGACTGATGCAAAAAGGGCCAGTAGTGTAGGGATTTTATTGGCTGGCTAATGCTGAACTTGGTTTAGGGCCCATCAATCCAACAAATGGTTTTGTTTCCGGGATCGAGATCTGCATAACGAGATGTGTGATGTTGCATCATTAGAATCCAACTAAGAAAGAGATTGAAGATTGGTTGGATAGGAAGATCCACGAATTCGCGGTGCAAGAAAATAAGAATCTATGATTGATAAAGGAACAGTGGTTGGATAGATATCTGTACACATAAATTCAAAAAATCTTCTTCTATTGTCTTCCAGTTGAATTATATGAGTGGATCGCAAAGTTAGCAAATGACCAGGGAAGGTGGAGACTTGACAATTTAATTGTCTGGACCCGAGAGTTAGTGCGGATATTGGAAGCCTCTAAAGATAAGGTCGTGCATGTTGTCGATCACTGGCTCGACCCTATCATAGGAGGGTTTGTGAAAAAGTTCACGGTTAATACTTTGGTCAACTACAACGAAGCAAAGTGTCACTTCCTCAAAGGGCCGTGAGGTAAGTATTTGAAATCTCTAAATACTTCGAATAAGATGATCTTGTGTGAAAAACAGGTCATATAGTTACCTTGATGTTTGGAGCTATGTGAAGTGGAAGGTCTTTTAGGGATGGAGGAAGAAAACGTTCTGAGCATAGCCCGCTGATTGAGCCTCCTTTGAGTGACGACGAAGGAGAAGCACAGGCTTCCCAGCCAAGCGCTATTCAATTGATAAGACAATGGTTCCCAAGAATGCCTACACCACCTCCATCTTCATCCCATCCATCCACACTGCCTCCATCCTCACCTCCACCACTTACACCATCGCCCACACCACCACCACCTCCACCAATATTCAACATGGCAAACTTCGTAAAGCTAGTTGTATTCAAGGGCATAGGAAATGAATATTTGGACTAGTTCTAGTTCGTCGCGAAAGTTGTATGGGAAGCTCAGGGTATCATGGATGATCAAATGAAGAAAGCAACGCTGGTTAGTGCTTTTGAGGACAGCATACTAATTTGGTACATTAGGTACATTACTAATAACCCAATGTCTGCGTTGGCAGATATCCAGACTACACTGAATAGGGAATTACATAGACCTAAGTCTCAAGCGCAATCCATTATGGGATTAAGGAGATCATGATGAAGCCTGGGGAGATGCCCTGGGCTTTGGATCAAACATTGAAGTGTACGATCTATAAATCCAACATGAACCTAACTGATGGGCAGCACCGTGAATGGTTCGTGGCCTCGCTCCTACCCCACCTAACGGTTGTGCTATCACAACAAGAGATCTAGACCTACGCAGAAGCTCTGGAAATCATGATGAGACTGTATGAGACACCAATGCAGGATGCTAATATGGGGGTTCAACGGATTCATGTGTAGTTACAAAATCTTTGCCTTGCAATGAAAATTATGAAGAAAGATAGAATAGGTCAGTCGAAGGTGCGCGAAGAAGTCTAGTGCCTAAAATGCAAAGGTCATGGGCATGCAAGGATCATTGTCCAGTCTTTGCGAACTATGTTGCAATAGGGTGACCAATGCCTCTAACGTCAAAGGCTACGACAGGGCTAAGTAAAGGGCCCACGCTATGGTGTGCTGTATGCCAGGCAGATGGGAAACATGCAACCGACAATTGCCATTTGCTGCAGAAATTCATACAGACATAACAACAACTCTTTGGAAATTTCTATCAATCTATAGGTCATGATGAGTGCAATTGCCGTAGTTACAAATTAATGATTGAAATGACACCTGCATAGAGGGAGTAGGCAGAAACGCGGCCTCCGAACTGAGGCGTTGGCGGAGCGCGAGGTGAGTATCAGGGGCGCGGTTGAGGTCAAGGTGGAGGGGGGCCTAGTAGAGGCCGAGGGAAGCTGATTTGTTACAATTGTGGAGGAGTAGGACATTACACGAGAGACTGCCTGAATCCGACGCGACTGTCATGCCGATACCATAATCAATTTGACCATGTGACTAAGGATTGCCTTATATTGTTGGATAAGATTCACGAAAAGGGGGCACAACCTCTGCAGCCGATGCAGAACCTCCATATGATGAGGGATGAGCCTCGCAAGGAAGACCTTAAGGTACACATTATACCGTGGAGTGGAACGACGACTGGTGAGGATAAAGGGAAGTAGTGTGCAGAAGGTGAGTGGGTCTACAAAGCACCAAAAAATGAGAATGGGTTTGATCTGGAGCATGCAAAAGAAAAATTTATGGATGCAAAGAAAAGCTTCAGTAAGGCCTTTACCTCAAGAAGTCAGGAGAAACCAGTTGAATAAATGGACCCATCCATGATTACCACGTTCTTAGAGACTTGCATGAAACTACTCCGTGATAGTAAGATTGTGAAGGGACTATAGGAACTGATCAATCGTTGTGCTGGAAAGGACAATGCTACTGGTGAATCATGCATTGTCAGAAAGATTGGTAAGAATAAGGCGAGGATTGGACGTGAGATGAGACTCACCGTGCAGATAGGGGAATATGAAATGGACCAAGTTATCTTGGATCTGGGGTCTACCGCAAATGTTTTGCCAAAACAAACATGGGAAAGAATGGGGAGACCTATGCTCTAGTGGTCTTTGATCCAGTTAAGGATGGCGAATCAAAAGAAAATCATCCCAATGGGGGGGCTGCAGGGGGTAATAGTTGACATCGAAGGCGTGAGTGCACTAGCAGATTTTGAAGTAATGAATATTGTGGATGATAGAAATCCCTACCCTGCACTCCTTAGGATTGATTGGGCCAGTAACATGAATGGCATAATCAACTTGAAGAAGTGAAAGATAATATTTTAAAAGAAATCGCTTCGCGTAGTTGTGCCACTCGATCCTGTAAAAGAATCGCTCTATACAGAACCGGTCTGTGATTATGAAAGCGATGATAATTTGGATCAGATTTACAAGATAACGGCATGAGACTAGGATTGGGTGAATCTGACAGCAGACAGATGTATTGCATGGGACCGCAAGAGCTCCTGCACATCAAATTCAGATGAAGAACTAGAGCACTAGTATAACCAACTACATGAAGTATCTACGTTGCACTGTAATATGATGATCAAGTCATTGTGTTGCGTATCATCAGAGGTAAGGAATCTGCCTCACTATGATGGGATAACTGTAATTTATCGCTTTTTGGATGCATTCGAAAGGGAAGTGCCTAAGAAGCATCACTTCCAAGCATTAGATTGGGCGCTGCGCACTACACCTGCAAGATGGTGGGGTACACACAAGGGTAGTTTCGATGATTGGTGCAAATATAGGAGGATGATGAGGATACACTTTGGCCACTCGAAGGTATGACTAAGAGAAAAGTATGATGGGAGGAATGGGTTGTGCGATCATTTGGCCAAATGGACTAAAGAACGTGGAGCAAAGCCTCAGTCAGAGTGGGTCCATATGTTTTGTCATACCTTGGAGGTTATACCAATGAATTGGTACTTGGAGATAGAACTATGTCATGCTACTAAAGAATGGGATGTTTTACGCCAAGGATTTCTGATGACATTTAGTTTTGAGGATGGATTTGAGTACATCGATGAAGCATTGCAAGAGGTTAAGACAACCATCTTCAGGATACCATAGGATCCTCTAGACCTAATTCAACTTAATTGGACTACCCAGCTATGCCACGTGTTGGAATGTTACAATGTAACAACAGAAGATCAAGACAAAGACCCGAGAAATGTTATTATCACGGAGTCTCAAGATCACCACGGAGTTGAAGGACCATATCTAGAGAACCCAAACATAACTAAGCCGCTCAAGGCCAGGCAGGTGGACATTGGCACAGAGGTAGAATCGAAGTTTGAAAATATTGGGGATTATTTGAACGACGCGACAATAGATAAGGTCGCTGAACTGCTCCGCGAATATCAGGATTTATTCCCCACGAAGTTTTCCGATCTGAAAAGGATAATAAGAGACCCAGGTGTCATGAAGATCACCCTAAATTCAAACATGAAACCTGTGAAACAAATACCATACTGCCTCAACCCAAAGTATAAGGAAAGGGTCCGCATTGAGTTAGATAAGATGTGTTGGTGTGGATCCTGATTATCTTCTGTATTCAAAGGTATCACCACATTGGACCCCAGTTTGTAATGGGGTGGCAATGTCACCCATAAAATATTCATTGTGGGGGGGTCCAAGGGGGGGCAGCTGTGACCTTTGGGAGCCCCCCCTAGGTGGGGGATTGGGGGAAACGCACCCGAAGCTAAGAATAGATGTAAAATTTCCTTGTAAAATGTTGTAATTTTGTAGTCAATCTGGGCCGTTCATTAGGCAGAGATTTGACAGTAGAAGTTATGTTTAATTTAGGGTTTTTTGCCCTAGAAGGTAACCCCTCGCTATATGTTATCACTCAGGTTGTTCCCTGCTTCCTATAGGGAATACGGCCGAGGTAACCACTAACCAATCTTTTATTTGCAGGTCCTAGCCTACCCACAACCAGAGAGGGCTCTCTCTTTGTAATTTAGTTTTGTTTTGGAGTATTTTAGGCTAGTTATGATGAACAGGGTTTGGTTTTAAGTTTGTTGGATGGTGAACTCAGACAGACCTGGGGTGTAAGTGTATAACTATTTTTTCCATTGGGCAATGGAGTTACTGAAAGTGTAATTGTTGAAAGAGTTTCTTGGTGAAAAGGTAGTGCCACAGAGCAAGATAGGCAAGCTAGGAACAACTTTCAAATATGGAAATGATGGAATGAAGTCAGGGAATGAAAGGCAATCAAGAATCTTTCATTATATTGGCAGAGGGAAAATGTATGAATATTGTGCAGGAGTAGTTAAGGATTCCTAAACAGTATTCAAAATGAAAGAATTAGTGCAAACATGAGCCGTTAAGAATTCATATTCATGACTAATCCTGAAGAAAACATAATTAATAGTAGAGATTGAACATAGGGTGCATTCAAACAAATCCTATGATATTCTTCTTCTCTATTATCAATATCATGAAACATACATGTAATTTACGAAAATAAATGACATAAAACACAGTTTAGTATAACTTATTGTTCCATAGCATGACACAGGAATTCTGTAGCAGGTCCTAGAACATCCAATCCACCTTCATATGATTCAGACACAGTGAACTTCAACGACCATTTGCATTAAGACAGTCTGAAATGTTACAGCACAGTTCAGAAAGAAAATCACCAACGCACAATACATGTCTTTGACAAGTATATATAGGAGTTTACAAAATATCCCATAGGGAAATATCTGGACATCAATGTAGCCATCTACTCTGACATAATCAATAACTATTTATGGAAAAATCGTGCAACAATAACTGAGGAATTAAAAGCTCTTTACTCGTTGTAGCAAGTGTCCTGTGTGTTGTTGACCCTTTGACTCTGGCAGTCGGTGGGTGACCACTTCCTTGATATGTTGTCCTGTAGTGTTGTCCAGTAGTGCTGTCCTGTGCCACCTGGTCTGCGCTTTTGAATATTAGCGCGAATTTCACCCACTGTTGATTTGAATTTTCTGGTAGCCGAGACACATAATGCAACTTGCTTATGCAGACAATAAATGAGAAGACAATCAAAACTACTTTAGAACCTGAAGCAAACTTTTCCACCAATCCTCAGTTGGCAATTGATGTTTTCTTAATTTGTATAATGTTTCATCAGCTTTAGTGTAGGTGTAATAATTCGGCCAAACTAGAAAATGGTGTTCTACCTCATGCTCTATGTAAAATAAATCCTCTAGTTTATCATATAAACTCTGCCCTGTGGGAGGGACTGCTTCTTCTGTACTGCTTGATGATGCTGTGATTTTATTTTGTACATAGGTACTCAGCCTGTTTGCATATTGTTCCTGTTTCAGCAGCCTTCCAGTGCTAGTAACTAAGCTGGGTAAACCTTTTTTTTGTAAATTTGAAAGCCTTTGTCTAAAAGCATTTACCTCTATCTGCATTTCTTGGCACTTTATTTCTATGGTTTGGACAAAATTTCTCATGGTCAGCACCTTCTTGACTCTTACAATAGTCGTTGTCCTGTTCTGAATGTTTAGTGCTGCCAGCTGGTCACCAGTACTAGTATTCAAAAAGTGAGTCAATTTATTGGCTTGCTCAGGCTTATCTGCTAATAATGTTCTGGCTTTATGAGTTTCATGCTGAGCTACAACCATCAATTCTATTTGGTCAAAAATGGTTTGTATTGCTGTCCATTGATCGACAAGAGATTGGCCAATTTTATTCCACAAAATTGTCTTTATTTCGGCCAGGGTTCTATGGAGAGTGAGGTCTTTCTTCAAGGCCTTTATCTTATTTTCTAGGGCCTTTACTTCCTTGGTTTTCTCAGCAACTGTCATCTTTGACTTATCATAACTAGCCTCAATCTTGGCTAGCTTTTCTTTGGTTTCCTTCATCTCTGTCATTTGTAATTCTAGAGCCTTAATCTCTTTCATCATGGCCTCCATGCTCAAGCTAGCCTCTTGCACTGCTGCTGCTATAGTTGGTGCTGAAGTTGATGCACCTGCTGTTGCTGTTGAATCTGGGGGAGGTGCTGTTGCAGTCACTGTTGCAGAAGGAGCTATTATTATTGCAGCTGTTTGGGATGGTTGAGGGGCCAACTCTAGTTGTTTCCCTTATTGAGCCTCTTCCAATGCTTTCTCTGTTTCTAATATCCTTTGGTTCATCCTCATAAGTATACTGACCACATCCTCTACTTCCTGTTGTTGCGCCACTTCTGCAGTTTGAGGATGTATGGTTACTTGTAGCTTCATTTGTTTTCTCAGTGTTGCTATGTCTTCCTCCTTTTTTCTAATTAAGGCATGTGTGCCTTTGGGATCTTTGGGATCATGTCCCAACTCTATGATGATCTCCTCCAAGGATTTTATCCTATTATCCTTGGCCAAGAATGAGGATTTTTCCAACTCTAACTGGGCAGAAGTATTGTATGAGTTCTGCAATCCGTGGGCCAGTAGAGCCTTATCTACTAGTGTAGAATAAACAATTTCTCCCGTCTGCTTATATAACTCAATCTGGTCTATCGGATGTATGTCTTTTGCCAGGACCTCCAGATTGGTTCTGATGTAGTCTGCAACTGACTGTGGCTGCTGTGTAGTAGGTCTGAAGTGATTGAGAGTCATCTTACCTGCTTCCATATCATATGCTGCCATTAGCCTTTGCTGATTTGTCGGATCCATTCTCATTAATTGGCTGTAAAGCTGAAACCTTATTGGCTCATTTCTAGCTTTAATCTTTATGAATGCCTTTTTGATATCTGAGCCCCTTTGGGTCTGCTATTTGGAGGATGAAACCTCCCCACCTGGTTGTTTCTCTTGCTCCTGCTGAAAGGAGCTGGCCGATGTTTCCAAAATAGGAGGGATCTATTGCTCAGAAGTCCCCTCACCCCTGATGTTTCCTATGGTCTCTTCTGTAATTTCCTCCTCGGCATAGGGGTTTAGCCTCTGTATTATTTCTCCTTGCTGGCCTATGGATGTCCCTGTGGGTGTACCATTTGTTTTGTCCCTTTTTTTACCTCTTTCCTCATTGTGAGGAGTTTGCAGCACAAGGATTTCAGGTGCCTTTGTTTTTGTCAAAGGGCTTTGTTCTTGACCCTTTTCTGGATTTGAGGATGGCTGCTCCTCCATTTTGCTTTTTTGTTCATAATGCTCAATTTCTTTTCCCTTTCCTGCTGATGATATGGCCTCCTTAGCTGGTTTCCGTGAAGTAGCAGGTGATGTGCTTGCTCCCACTGGTTGAGGCTGTGTGAAGGTGACCTGTGCAACATAATCCAGGTCAATTCTTTTCTCAATTTCTTTCATCTCTCTCTCTAATTTTTCTTCTTCAGTGAGCTCTTCATCATCTAAGGTGCCCTCTACCCATTCTGGTTGATTGGCATATTGTTCAATGTAGGGGATTGGCTGGTGCACATATCCTGAAAGCCTGTGTTTGATTCTTCTAAGGCTTATGAAGTGTTCAGGGTCATATGGTGCCCAACAGAAGCTCTGTTTCAACATGAGTTCTTGTCCCAACATATTGTCTGCATATTTCCATGCCTCTTCCCTTTTGTTGAAAACAAAGGGACCTAACTAGTGTCTGATTTTAAGTTGTGCCTTCTTGTTTTTCCCATGTAAATGGGTCAAGTCTACATTACTGAACTGCCTGAAATATTCCAAGGCAAAAAGTCTCATGGGGACATATCTTGGCAGCTTATAGGGAGACAACTCACAGCCATAAATTATGATCACTGTGTGGTTTTGGTAGAAGTAGCTGTTAACACTCAGGTTGTCCCTAAGCCCCTGAAAGGGATACGACCAAGGTAACCACAAACCAATCTTTGGATTACAGGTTCTAGCCCACCTGTAATTAGAGAGGTCTCTCTCTTAATGATTTTAGCTTTTTTGATGATAATTTTAGGCTAGTTATTGGGTTCAAGGGGTTTTGTTTGTGTTTGGGTGGAAGGAGGATGCTTTCAAGTAGAGAGGCAATGCATAGTGTGACAAGTTTCAAACCATTGGGCATGGAGTCATGGAGTAAGACTGCTGGTGCGTTTTCTTGGTCACAAGAGGAAAAAGGGGCAAGGTAGCTGCTCATGAAACAATACTCGAGATAAATGAAGATGGATTGTAGGCTAAGAAATGAGAGGCAACAAAGAATCTCTCAATCAGGTTAGCAGAGGGAAGATGGCCGAGCCCTACCTAGGAGCAGCTAAGAATTCCTAGATAACAGTCATTCATAAGTGAAATAGAGAAAATATGAGCCATAAGGAATCCATATTTATGCCTAAATCAAGAGGAAAACATTAAGAAGCCATAGAAATTGAGCATAGAGTGCAAGTAAGCAAATTCTAAACCAAACTTTTGCTCTGTTACTTGAGCATATGTGAAATTGAGATAACAGAGGTAAGGAACACTTATTGATTCAGAAAGCAGCACAAGATTTCCCTCATTCACTCTTCTGAGACATTAACGATAAATCAAACAGTCCATTCTCCAAGCTTTCAACAATCTTTGATTAAGTAAAACATGTCAGATACAGGGCGAGTCTCTCTTGGAGTCCATTAACCAACCCTCCAACCCCTTATTACATTGTTCAGGGCTGTATTTATAGGAAAAATGTCTACAAAATAGATCTCAGGGAAGATCTATGGCAATAACTCTGATTTAGGTACTTTCTACTGAACATAAATGTAGAAAAATATCTATCTAACAACTATGCTAGGGCAGCAGGCATCAAAACTGAGTTAATATGGTATTTTGAGCAATGTGCTGGCCGGCTCTATAATAACTGTTCCTTGGGACTTGCAGCGCTGCCGTCATATGGCTTTTACTGCATTAAAATGTCTTGGTGAGCCTTAAATGGCTCTTTAACCACTTCTTGACTTTGAATGATCTCTTTTAATGCCATCTGCTCTGAGAATGAAGACTTCCGCTGACATTGCAGACTGATACACTTTGCCGCAACACTGATAATATTTGACATGACAATTGGCTTCATCTCTTTTGATACTCTTTAACAGGTCAATTCGCTCCTTTCTGTTTCTTTCGGGAAAAAATAACTGTCGCAGACTTGCGCTGGACTGAGGCTTTCCATTTTGGCCATTTTTTCTTAGCGATGCGCGATTAGTGCTAAGCGCTAATCGCGCATTGAAAATTGCCTCAGGTTTTCATTCCGGGCTTCCTAGGCACCGATTTCGCCTTTGCGCGCTTTTCTTTCAGCGGATGACGTCAGCGGTGGGACCCAGTACGGCGGGTGACATCGACGGGGTGATGTGGCAGGATGACGTGACAGGGTGACGACGGGAAAACCGCCCAAACTTTCAGCGGTGGGCGGGTCTGTCCCCTTTCGAACCTGTCGAGGGTTAGCATCGTTGAAAGAGTTTCTTGGTGAAAAGGTAGTGCCACATAGCAAGATAGGCAAGCTAGGAACAACTTTCAAATATGGAAATGATGGAATGAAGTCAGGGAATGAAAGGCAATCAAGAATCTTTCATTATATTGGCACAGGGAAAATGTATGAATATTGTGCAGGAGCAGTTAAGGATTCCTAAACAGTATTCAAAATGAAATAATTAGTGCAAACATGAGCCGTTAAGAATTGATATTCATGACTAATCCTGAAGAAAACATAATTAACAGTAGAGATTGAACATAGGGTGCATTCAAACAAATCCTATGATATTCTTCTTCTCTGTTATCAAGATCATGAAACATACATGTAATTTACGAAAATAAATGACATAAAACACAGTTTAGTATAACTTATTGTTCCATAGCATGACACAGGAATTCTGTAGCAGGTCCTAGAACATCCAATCCACCTTCATATGATTCAGACACAGTGAACTTCAACGACCATTTGCATTAATACAGTCTGAAATGTTACAGCACAGTTCAGAAAGAAAATCACCAACGCACAATACATGTCTTTGAAAAGTATATATAGGAGTTTACAAAATATCCCATAGGGAAATATCAGGACATCAATGTAGCCATCTACTCTGACATAATCAATAACTATTTATGGAAAAATCGCAACAATAACTGAGGAATTAAAAGCTCTTTACTCGTTGTAGCAAGTGTCCTGTGTGCTGTTGACCCTTTGACTCTGGCAGTCGGTGGGTGACCGCTTCCTTGATATGTTGTCCTGTAGTGTTGCCCAGTAGTGCTGTCCTGTGCCACCTGGTCACTGCTTTTGAATATTAGCGCGAATTTCACCCACTGTTGATTTGAATTTTCTGGTAGCCGAGACACATAATGCAACTTGCTTATGCAGACAATAAATGAGAAGACAATCAAAACTACTTTAGAACCTGAAGCAGACTTTTCCACCAATCCTCAGTTGGCAATTGATGTTTTCTTAATTTGTATAATGTTTCATCAGCTTTAGTGTAGGTGTAATAATTCGGCCAAACTAGAAAAAGGTGTTCTACCTCATGCTCTATGTAAAATAAATCCTCTAGTTTAACATATAAACTCTGCCCTGTGGGAGGGACTGCTTCTTCTGTACTGCTTGATGATGCTGTGATTTTATTTTGTACATAGGTACTCAGCCTGTTTGCATATTGTTCCTGTTTCAGAAGCCTTCCAGTGCTAGTAACTAAGCTGGGTAAACCTTTTTTTTGTAAATTTGAAAGCCTCTGTCTAAAAGCATTTACCTCTATCTGCATTTCTTGGCACTTTATTTCTATGGTTTGGACAAAATTTCTCATGGTCAGCACCTTCTTGACTCTTACAATAGTCGTTGTCCTGTTCTGAATGTTCAGTGCTGCCAGCTGGTCACCAGTACTAGTATTCAAAAAGTGAATCAATTTATTGGCTTGCTCAGGCTTATCTGCTAATAATGTTCTGGCTTTATGAGTTTCATGCTGAGCTACAACCATCAATTCTATTTGGTCAAAAATGGTTTGTATTGCTGTCCATTGATCAACAAGAGATTGGCCAATTTTATTCCACAAAATTGTCTTTATTTCGGCCAGGGTTCTATGGAGAATGAGGTCTTTCTCCAAGGCCTTTATCTTATTTTCTAGGGCCTTTACTGCCTTGGTTTTCTCAGCAACTGTCATCTTTGACTTATCATAACTAGCCTCAATCTTGGCTAGCTTTTCTTTGGTTTCCTTCATCTCTGCCATTTGTAATTCTAGAGCCTTAATCTCTTTCATCATGGCCTCCACGATCAAGCTAGTCTCTTGCACTGCTGCTGCTATAGTTGGTGCTGAAGTTGATGCACCTGCTGCTGCTGTTGAATCTGGGGGAGGTGCTGTTGCAGTCACTGTTGCAGAAGGAGCTATTATTATTGGAGCTGTTTGGGATGGTTGAGGGGCCAACTCTAGCTGTTTCCCTTATTGAGCCTCTTCCAATGCTTTCTATGTTTCTAATATCCTTTGGTTCATCCTCATAAGTATACTGACCACATCCTCTACTTCCTGTTGTTGCGCCACTTCTGCAGTTTGAGGATGTATGGTTACTGGTAGCTTCATTTGTTTTCTCAGTGTTGCTATGTCTTCCTCCTTTTTTCTAATTAAGGCCTGTGTGCCTTTGGGATCTTTGGGATCATGTCCCAACTCTATGATGATCTCCTCCAAGGATTTTATCCTATTATCCTTGGCCAAGAATGAGGCTTTTTCCAACTCTAACTGGGCAGAAGTATTGTATGAGTTTTGCAATCTGTGGGCCAGTAGAGCCTTATCTACTAGTGTAGAATAAACAATTTCTCCCGTCTGCTTATATAACTCAATCTGGTCTATCGGATGTATGTCTTTTGCCAGGACCTCCAGATTGGTTCTGATGTTGTCTGTAACTGACTGTGGCTGCTATGTAGTAGGTCTGAAGTGATTGAGAGTCATCTTCCCTTCTTCCATATCATATGCTGCCATTAGCCCTTGCTGATTTGTCGGAGCCATTCTCATTAATTGGTTGTAAAGCTGAAACCTTATTGGCTCATTTCTAGCTTTACTCTTTATGAATGCCTTTTTGATATCTGAGCCCCTTTGGGTCTGCTATTTGGAGGATGAAACCTCCCCACCTGGTTGTTTCTCTTGCTCCTGCTGAAAGGAGCTGGCCGATGTTTCCAAAATAGGAGGGGGATTTTATGCTTTGTGAAGGAGTCAAAAAGCATTAGAGGAAGGATTTACGCGTTGATGAAGGGTTTTGTGCATCAGAAGGAGTCTGAAATGCGTGAGAAGATGGTTTGAGGGGGGAAATGAGGGTTCTTGCTGAGTTTCAGATAAACTTAGCAATTTCCAAGTGTATTTATGGTTATATTTCAACCAAAGGGAGGGAATAAGTATATAGGGGAATTATTAACATAGTTTTAGTAGGGGGAAGGGGATATAGATAGGGAGTTACATAGTAGAGTTAGCAGTCAACATGACAATGATGAGAAAAAGCGCTAAGTATGTAAATATTAGGCTATCAAGGAGAAGTAAGAGTTGTAGAGGAAGTATGGACTTTCCTTGAGTAAAGCAGATCTTTACCAAGGTGATTGATATGAAGAATGATGAATCTGAGAGGTATCAAGCAGATCTTGACCTCTTCAGGGGAAGTTAGTGAGTGATTCGGGGAAGAGGAAGAAGGGGGGAGTTAGACATGCCTCGCTTGAAGTCCTTTAAATGGAAAACTGCCTCCAACGTTGTGATTTGAATAGATATGACACTTTGAAAACATGAAATGGATCACATAGCTTGATTTTTGCAACTACAAAGCTACTTACCCAGCCTACTTACCTAGCATTTTTTCTTCTTTTGGTTTGGGTGCACTTGAACTAGCAAACCTAGCTTTTCAACTTTTTCTCTTTGTCCTCCTATCTACATCTACAATTATTTCATCCAGGGGCTCAGATTAGGCTGTTGAGCACCCTTTCTTCTCTACCTATCTAAGAATTTGCCAAGATTAAGCTGTTTGGATAGATAATGATTCTCTATATTCTACAACAGGAAATTGAAACCTAGGGAGACCAAGATTAAGCTGTTTGGACCTCCTTTTAACTGAAAATTCTTCAAAAATGGAATAACTCATCAAAATTGGAATACAGCAGTAGCATTTAGGCTAGTACACTCTCATGGCATCTTTCCTTGGCCTTTTTTAGCAAATATGGAGCATTGCAGTATGCATAGTATGACATATTTGGCATGTAAAAATGTCGATCATGAAAGATGAATAACCTGCTGCAGCAGGAGGCTAACAATGGCTCCACTTGGGGATGGCTTTTCCTTGTGAAAAGCCAAGAACAGCAGGTCAGATTGCCTTGATCTTCCATTGTTGCTAAAGAATGAAACTTGTTAGTTCTGACTATTAGATAATTAAAATTTTGGAGTGAGGACAACACTTTCCCTCAACTGAATTGCTGGTGAACTGTGAAACACTGCCTGATTTCTTCTGTGTGCTCTATCATTCGGACTATTACACAAAAATGAAACAAAGTGTTGATATATACAAACATTTATGTACATAAACAATACCGCCGGGTGATTCTCAACAAAAGGGATCATGATAATGCTTTAACATTCGGCCATTTACAGGGCCTCTTCAGCTATGCTGCCATCTACAGATTTTAGGAAATATGTGTTATTTCCTTGCACAATGCTGATAATGAATGGACCTTTCCAAAGAAATTCTAATTTTGCGTGTTTTCCCTTGTCTTCTTTTCGCAAGTCCCACCTTAGAAATTTGCTGCCAGCATAGAAATCCTCAGCCTTAGCTTTCTTATCAAACATCCTTTTGAGCTTCTCTTGCAAAATTTGAGCTCTGTCATGCACTTTCTCTCTGGTTTGCTGAAGATGAATGGTCTGATTAATTCTTCTTTGAATGTCATTTGGTTAAGCCTGAATCTCCTGTAACAGTTTGATAGCAGGAATGCCCAAAGATGAAGGAAATCTGGCCTCCATGCTATATACTAGCTCATAAGGGCTCATCCCAATGGATCTCTTGGTTGAAATTCTATCTGCCCACAAGGCATTTGTGAGCTTCCTATGCCAATTCTTTTTGTTTTCTTCTATCACTTTCTTTATAATGTTGATGAGGATTTTATTGGATGATTCGACCAAGCCATTACCTTGAGGGTAGTAGGCTGTAGAGTGGCCCAAGGTAATGTGAAATTTATGGCAGAAGTTGATCATATTTTTAGATTTGAAGGCAACAACGTTGTCAGTGATGATTTTCTCAGGGCAGCCAAATCTGGAAAGGATATTTCCCTCAAGGAATTGGATAATAGTGGAGTCATTGGCTTGCCTACGTGGGATGGCTTCAATCCACTTGGTGAAATAGTCGGTGGCTGTTAAAATCCACTTGTGTTGGCCTCAACAAGAGGGATGGATTTCTCCAATGAAATCAAGACCCCATTGTTGAAAAGGCTTTTCAGTTGAGATGGGCTTAAGGGGCAAAGGCAACAATTTTCTTTTCCCTTCAAAGATTTGGCTTTTATGGCAAGACATTACAAATTTTTTAACATCATTAAATAGGGAATGCCAATAAAACCCAGCCCTTAGGATTTTATTAGCTGTTGATTTCCAATAATCTCCTGCATGAAATTCCTTGAGGACTTTATCAGTTTCATCCAAAGTTAGGAAATTAAGCAAAATACCTTCATGATTTTTCCAAAACAGGGCACCATCTAAGACACAAAACTTTGATGCTTTCATCTTTAAAAATATTTTTTTGGTCCTGGACAATCCTGGGGGAGCACACAGGTTTAACAATACAAAGCTAATATCAGCATACCATGGGGATTGTAAAAAGGTTTGACTGATCTGTGGAGTCTCCAGCTCTCGTTCATTATCCAATTGGTAAATGTCTAAGGCTTGAAAATTCGTTTCGGACATTAGCTTGGCTAAACCTTGTCCCTTTATCAGCTTGGTGGGTTTTATCTCAATGTCATATTCAAGAATGCTGGCAATCCACTTGCCTCTTTTGCCTTCTAGTCCCTCTTGAGTTAATATGTCCTTTACAAGAGATTTTGGGACATAGGCAATCACATGTGAATATAAAATATAAACTCTGAAGTCTTTAATGGCCTTAACAAGAGCATAGGCCTGCTTCTCCATGATTTGGTACTTCAAAGGAGCATCTCTAAGGGCTCTGCTGAAAAAAGAAATTGGATTTTCATTTCCCTGGTCATCCTTTTGCAAAAGGACAACAACTATCATGTGATCTGAAGCAAAGGAAAAGAAGATAAAATCCTTATCAAACTGTGGACTTGTGAGGATAGGCGCTTGAGTCAAGGCAGCTTTGATACTCTCAAAAGCTTGCTTGGTTTCAAGAGACCATTTTACCTTGGCATCCTTTTTTAACTTGTTGCTTAACAGTCTTATCAATTCGGCTAAATTTGGGGTAAATCTCCTTGGGAAATTGATCTTTCCAAGGAATGCTTGCAACTTTTTTATGCTTCTTGGGTAGGGGATTTGGAGGATGGCTTGGATTCTTTCCGGATCAATTCTAATACCGTCTTTTGAAATGATGTTGCCTAGCAACTTACCTTCCTCAAGGCCGAACAAGGATTTCTTGGGGTTCAAGGAAATACCATATTTCCTACATGTCATGAAGATTTGCCTTAAGTGTCTGAGGTGCTCTTGATCAGATTTGGAGAAAGGGGTTAAGTCATCAAGATAGACAACAAGGAAATCATGTATTTCCTTGGCAAATGCAATATCCATTGCCCTTTGAAAGGTGGCACCAGCATTCTTTAGCCCGAAAGGCATTTTAACATACTTAAATGTTCCCCACGGTGTGGTAAAGGCTGTCTTGTCTTGGTCATCCAGGTGAACAAGTATTTGATTAAAACCTGAGAATCCATCTAGCAAAGAGATTCTAGATGACCCCACTACTCTTTGTAGGATATGGTCCATTTTGGGCAAAGGATAGTGGTATTTTAGAGAGACTTGGTTTAAGTTTCTTAGGTCTACACACAGTCTGATCTCACCTGATTTTTTCCTAGTGGGAACCAGATTGGATACCCATTCAGAAAATCTAATGGGTGCTATAATGCCAGCCTCAAACATTATTTTCACTTCTTTTTCGATCAAAGGGAGAAGGACTGGATTGATTCTCCTTAGTTTTTGTTTGAAGGGCTTTTGATTTGGTTTTAGAGGGATGGTATGTTGAATAACCGAGGTGTCATAGGACTTCAAGTCCTCATAACTCCAAGCAAATACATCTTGGAACTCTTTGAAAAAATCCACATACTTTGGTTTTTGATCAGGTGGTAGATTTTTGGACAATTTAATCATTTTTGGGCTTCTCTGCTGTCTCTATGTTGTGTTCTTCTATAGCAGCGTTTAAAGGCTCCATTTTTGGCTTTTTGGGCACATCATTATTATCAAACATGTCTTCTAATGGAGTGAGGCCAGTAGGCAAAAAATTATCCTTTAGATCAATGAGCTCAGCCTTTGCTTTGGTTGTTTCATCTAAATGCATTTGTTTCAGCTCTTCTATGTTTGCATTGTCAAAAACAGTTGGGTTAAATATTTGTTTTGCTGTTGCAGCTGTTACAGCCTACTGAATTCCATTTGTTTGCTATTGGGAATCGTTCATGGCATCCATGTCAATGTTTGAATTTGAAAATTCATGGTCAAGAGTGAGGAAATTGTTAATCTGCACATCATTTTCAAACACTTGCCAATCATTAATATTGTTAGGGACAGCGGGCCTATGTTTTATCTCAGTAGTGAAATGGTGATTTGGCTCAAAGGGAAGCTTGCATGTACTAGCAAAAGTGGCTAAGCTGTGAGCATGTATGTTATGGTTTCTAGAAATCTTAGCAAGCTGGGATTCGGTGAAGGAATTGAGTATTTCTGTGGCAGCAGTCCTATAAGCTCTCAACCTATTGTCATTGGTAACAAAGTTGCCTTTCATTTGTTGTATGATTAAATCGGAGTCACCTAGAATGGAAACTTTTGCAGCCCCAAGAGCCTTGATGAGCTTAAGGCCTAAAAGGAGGGCCTCATACTCTACCATGTTGTTGGTGCATTTGAAATTCAATCTATAGGCACGACCCTCTGCATGGTTGTTTTGGGTATTATGGATCCATACTCCTGCCCCTGCTCCTAGCTTATTTACTGAACTCAAACTCCAAATACCATAGGATTTCTTGGTCTTGGCTTGCATTGGGAATTGAA
This sequence comes from Pinus taeda, assembly GCA_000404065.3. Classification (NCBI taxonomy): domain Eukaryota; kingdom Viridiplantae; phylum Streptophyta; class Pinopsida; order Pinales; family Pinaceae; genus Pinus; species Pinus taeda. The sequence continues at coordinate 165,497 of APFE031606108.1, read as the reverse complement.
ATCATTATCAGAGTGGGCAGTTTTGAATTTTCTGTTTCGGGAGGTTCTTCTTGTGTGCTGGTTGCATTGATTGTTTTGCCAGTTTTTTGGGTATGGGTAACCGATTCCTCACTTACACATGCTTCTTGTTCTAAATCCAAAGGCTTATCACCAGTTGGGGGACGATCATCATCATTGAACAAAATAAAGGAATCCATATCAGAATGGATTGAGTAAATGGGAAATTTTTGGGGCTTTTCCTCACTACTCACCACATACTTCATCAGTGTTTCTCTATACAGTCTCTTTGGTTGCCCAAAGACTGAAATAGTGGCGTAAGAGAGGTCTAATTGAAGAGATCCTTGGATTTTTTCTCCCCAAGATCTTGATAAGAGCATCCCATAAATTGGTGTAATGTCAGCAACCACCACGTCCATTAGAATTGTTTTGTTGGGATATTGGACTAAATACACACATAGATCTTTTATTAAGCCTAAACACTTGACCTGACTTGAGTCAAAGGAGAAAAGGTCTTTGTAGGGTCTTGTGGCGTCAAGGTTTAGCTTTTTCATTGCAGCTTTGGGCATAAGATTGTGTGAGGCCCCTGAATCAAACATAACATTGTGCAAAACTTTGTCATGTATATGTAGGCTTACATAAAAGGGCAGAACAGCTCCATATGTTGGTTTTCCATTAACCTCAGGACCGAATAACAGCTCAGGCATATCATCTAAAACATTTACATCATCTTTGGTCTCTGGCGTCTGAAGTGATCTTTGGATTTGTTGCCTATACACATCATGTTTGGCAAGCTCAGAGAGGGGGATGGAAATCTTAAGTTTACTTATTTTTGCTTCTAAGTTAAATGGTTTCTCCAATGGAGTCTTTGTGTTGACTGTGGCAGATTTTCCCCTTTCAAGTGTATTTTCTGTGCTTTCTTCTTGATTATCAGCGTTATGGTGAGTGATACCTGGCGGTATTTCTGCCTTGGGAAGGTTTTGTGGAATACTGTTCAACTCTTCTTTAGAGGGAGAAGATAGCAAAGGCTAATCATTAGAGGGCTGCATGTCTGTTATGTCTTCCATAGTTACTTCCTGCAGGTTTGGGACAGTCTCATCAGCCGGTTCTGTAATAACAGCCTTGCCTTTAATCTTCTTGGGCTGTTTTGTTTCCTTTTGTTTGACGGGCTCGGGCACATCAATTGTTCTAGTCCTCAGTTTATATTGCTTGTGAACTTCATACACAACAGAATCATAGCCTTGTTTAAAATCAAAAGACTCTCTAGACTTAGTCTGAAATTGATTTAAATCATGGTATTCTTGGTCTTCTTGAGTCAAAGAAATTTGTTGCTCATTTTTCAAATCTATCATGTTCATGTGAGTCTCCTCTTTTGGCTCATAGGATGTGGATGCTTCCGTGTAGTTTTCTGGGAAAGGAGGTCTTATATCACGGTCCGGGCTAGACCTACCAGTGTTTGTGTTCTGAGTTTTCCTGAAATTTGTGTTCCTTATGGTGTTGGGTTGTTGTCCTTCCCATGATGATTTCCTCTCAACGCTCTCAATTCTATCTCCCAACCTGTGCATGCCAATGATAATAGCATCTAGTTTGTGGTCTAAGGCTGAGGGTTCTTCCTTGAAGGTGGTTCTTCTTTCGGTTCTAGCTCTGTTTCTTTTGGCAATTAGGTTTGCTTCCACACTAACAACAACATTTGTCATTACTGCAAGGCTTTGGGGGGCTATTTCCCTTAACTGATAAGCCATATCAGTATCAAAACCATTAGGGAATTTTTACAAAGCAAGATCGGGTGGACGTCTTAAGTTCTGAGGTATTGCATTATAAACGTTATTAAATCGTGCACAATAGTCCAAGATAATCTCTTGAGGGCCTCTTTTGATGGTGTCATATTCAGATAATATGTGCAAGGGGTCTTTATTTTCTCCCATCTGTTGATAAATGACTGGTATAAGGCTTCTGGGTCTGCTATGAAGTTGGCTGGGAGTGCTCTAAACCAAGTCCTGACTTCACTGGTCAAACTTTGGACAAAAATCTTCATTCTCACACCATCATCGTCAATCTCATAGCTCTCAAAGTAATCATGCATTTTCTTTGAATGCTGAAGGACCGTGCAGGCACTTGTGCCATAAAAATAAATTATTTTAGTCTGGTAATCCTGAGGCATAGCCCCGGGATTTACAGGCAGCTGTAAAGGCGCATACCTATTAGCCATATTCACAGGGATAAGTGGAACAAAAAGGAAAAACGGAACAGCTGGAACAACTGGGATAATAGGAGTTGTAGTGGTAGTATTTGCAGTGAATGGAGGTGTGGGCGAGGTGCTTGGAGAGGTGAATGATGAAGTAGGGGATGAGCGAAATAGAACTTTGACAGGGGTCGGAACACTGCTTGGTTGAACTTTCTCAGGACTAGAATCAGCTAAATCCTCTCTTCGCTCTAGCTTCCTTAGGTTTCTTGGGATTAAATTTGGATTTTCAGAAGTAGATGGGGGCTTTGGGTCCGGATTTGACCTTGTATAACGTAAATTCATTTTGGGAGCCAGCTTCCAACTTGATCATTGGAACAGGGTCCCTAGCGGAGTTGCCATTATGTTAACACTTAGGTTGTCCCTAAGACCCTGAAAGGGATACGGCCGAGGTAACCACAAACCGATCTTTGGATTACAGGTTCTAGCCCACCTGTAATCAGAGAGGGCTCTCTCTTAATGATTTTAGCTTTGTTGATGATAATTTTAGGCTAGTTATTGGGTTCAAAGGGTTTTGTTTGTGTTTGGATGGAAGGAGGATGATTTCAAGTAGAGAGGCAATGCATAGTGTGACAAGTTTCAAACCGTTGGGCATGGAGTCGTGGAGTAAGACTGCTGGTGTGTTTTCTTGATCACAAGAGGAAAAAGGGGCAAGGTAGCTGCTCATGAAACAATACTCGAGGTAAATGAAGATGGATTGTAGGCTAAGAAATGAGAGGCAACAAAGAATCTCTCAATCATGTTAGCAGAGGGAAGATGAACGAGCCCTACCTAGGAGCAGCTAAGAATTCCTAGATAACAGTCATTCATATGTGAAATAGAGAAAATATGAGCCATAAGGAATCCATATTTATGCCTAAATCAAGAGGAAATCATTAAGAAGCCACAGAAACTAAGCATAGAGTGCAGGTAAGCAAATTCTAAACCAAAGTTTTGTTTTGTGACTTGAGCATATGTGAAATTGAAATAACAGAGGTAAGGAACACTTATTGATTCAGAAAGCAGCACAAGATTTCCCTCATTCACTCTTTGGAGACATTAAGAATACATAAAATAGTCCATTCTCCAAGCTTTCAGCAATCCTTGATTAAGTAAAACATGTCAGATACAGAGCGAGTCTCTCTCGGAGTCCATTAACGAACCCTTGCTGAGTTTCAAATAAACTTAGCAATTCCCAAGTGTATTTATGGTTATATTTCAACCAGGGCGAGGGAATAAGTATATAGGGGGGTTATTAACATAGTTTTAGTAGGGGAAAGGGGAGATAGATAGGGAGTTACATAGTAGAGTTAGAAGTCAACATGACAATGATGAGAAAAAGCGCTAAGTATGTAAATCTTAGGCTATCGAGGAGAAGTAAGAGTTGTAGAGGAAGTATGGACTTTCCTTGAGTAAAGCAGATCTTTACCAAGGTGACTGATATGAAGAATGATATATCTGAGAGGTATCAAGCAGATCTTGACCTCTTTAGGGGAAGTTAGTGAGTGATTCGGGGAAGAGGAATAAGGGGGGAGTTAGACATGCCTCGCTTGAAGTCCTTTAAATGGAAAACTGCCTCCAACATTGTGATCTGAATAGATATGACACTTTGAAAACATGAAATGGATCACATAGCTTGATTTCTGCAACCACAAATCTACTTACCCAACCTACTTACCTAGCATTTTTTCTTCTTTTGGTTTGGGTGCACTTGAACTAGCAAACCCAGCTTTTCAACTTTTTCTCTTTGTCCTCCTACCTACATCTACACTTATTTCATCCAGGGGCTTAGATTAGGCTGTTGAGCACCCTTGCTTCTGTACCTATCTAAGAATCTGCCAAGATTAAGCTGATTGGATAGATAATGATTATGTATATTCTACAACCGGAAATTGAAACCTAGGGAGACCAAGATTAAGTTGTTTGGACCTCCTTTTAACTGAAAATTCTTCAAAAATGGAATAACTCATCAAAATTGGAATACAATAGTAGCACTTAGGCTAGCACACTCTCATGGCATCTTTCCTTGGCCTTTTTTTAGCAAATATGGAGCGTTGTAGTATGCATAGTACGACATATTTGGCATGTAAAAATGTCGATCATGAAAGATGAATAACCTGCTGCAGCAGGAGGCTAACAGTACCAATCACCAATGCTGTAGCCCTTAGAAAGATGCAATATTCTTTGCATTTCAGCAGTAAGTCTGGTAGGTGGAGTCACCATTAACAGGCAAGTAGCTGGGTAAATGAATAGGTCAATAAACTCACAATATGTGTATGGAGAATAGTGGACTTCATGGAAAACTGAGGTCTAATAAATAACAGATCTCCTCTCTCCTTTTGGGTCTAATCTCCTGAGAGGAACCTTGAAACTATATGGGTGATAGTACATCAGCAGGTGGTATATATAAGAGGTGTATTTAAACACTCTTTCTCTCTCCATCATCATGAACTGTTCATGTATCTTGTTTTCTATGAAGGTGGCATAGTCATACATGACAGCAGGGGGCTGCCCTAGAGTGAATATGGTTAAGAGAAAAAATACAGTCTCATCCACAAATTCTCATGTTTTGCATCCTAGAATGTATGAAATCATGTCAACCATGAGCTTGCCTGTTTCATTAAACAAGGCCTGATGATAGGGAGGAGGATGATCATATTGGCACTGTGGATCCATAAACAGCTAACTAACTCTTGATATTTCTTCCTTAGAGAGCCTTGCACCTTGATCCAGCAAGAGTTTCATTGTGAGGGGAACCAGAGGTTGAGGAGGCTCAAAGCTCAGCATTTCATTTATAGATTAAGGAGTGATATAAAAGAGCACAGACCCATATGGATTGAGAATTGCTCTTAGAGTGGGTTCATAGTGTGCATGGCATAGATGGATGAAATCAGGCAGCACATTGACTGATGGGAGGTAATAGATGGGCATACTAGATTGCCAAATTCCTAGAATATCAGTGTTATTTATGTGATTGTATTTGAATTGGCACACAGCTTTGAGGTGAGAAGTAAGGCCCATCATATCCTTGATCTGAAAGTCTCTGTCTGCTAATGGTAGCCACTCTAAGTCCATGTGTGGAGCATTCAAAGGAGCAATGTTCAAGGCCACTGGAGTCTCCATATCTTATACTGCTGGTATTGATTGCAATGTAGGTCTAAAACAACAATAGGAAGTAGAGTTTAAGCTCAGGGGATATTGTGACAGGTATAAAAACTGATTTTTATTTCAAATGGACCTCACTGTACAGAGTTTATGGTAAACAACAAACTTGTAGCACTTAGATTGGGTTTTTTGCATCAATTTGCCAAATTACAGGCTCAGTGGGTAGAATGCCGAGAGAATTTGTTATTAAATTTTTTCCCAAGGGGCACAAGTCTACAGGGGAAAGGAAGCCGAGGGTCTCCCTTTAGATAACAGGTTAACACAGAGGAAACAGGGAACTTGGCTAATTTAACTTAATAATTGAGTGATTTTTGGAGTTGGTGGGCGAATATGGATGCAGTGTGTGTTGGAATGGTTCGTTTGCAGAGGAATTGAGCTTAAATTGCAGGTTTGTGATGAATTAACAACTCAAATGGTAAATGCAGGTCAATGAGCGATTGTTAGGAGAGCTTATGGAAGCAAACACAGGTTCTTTCGGCAATTAAACAGAGAAGTATAAAAACAGGGCTTTCGGGTCAAAATATGGATAAATACCTGTTTACAGGGCGCCGAAGACAGTTAGTAGGTGGAGCTTTGAGCTATGGAGTCAGGCTGCGAAGCCAAATTGCAGGTTGATAAGCTGTAGAAGCTCCGAAGGTGATTTGTTTGTAAAGGCACATGCACGTCGTTTACGCAGCAACAAAATAGAAATAAGCCAAAAATAGTCGTTTTCACGACCTTTAACCAATTTTTGGAGCTTTGGCGCTTTTTGGCGCTTTTCTCGGATGATGTCATCATGACGTATTTTTTGTCTAGTAGCGGGTACGAAAGATGATGTGGCACATGACATAGTGGCAGGGTGATGACGTCAGTAGGTGACATGGCGTAGGTACAGTGCAGTGGCAGGCGACGTGGTGGCAATGTCATGTGGTGACGTAGGAAAGTGGGGAGGGCAGTAAGCAGTTTGCGTCAGACCGCTTTTGGTACGGGATTGGTATGTGTCAGGGGCGGCCCGATGCAATAGGAGGCCGACATCTGTCCTGGTGTACGACAGTGAAACCGTCGACCATCGGGTGCTATCGAACCGCTACAAAGGGGCACCCGATATTGATGAAGGCCGTCGGATCTTGGGGAGCCGATCCGACGGTGGATGGGAGGGCAAGATGATCGAGGTTTAGTGGAACAACGGGCCCGATAAATGTTGATTATTGTATGGTTTAGGCGGGTTAAAACCTTAGGTTAAAGGTTTAATATGTGCTCGGGGTCGTGGTTATTTATTAATCAAATATTAATAAAATCCAAATGAAATGCGTCCACGGGGTAATGGTATAGTTTTATGTGCGGGGGGGGTTTGAACATAGTTATTTATATAAACGGGTGTTAAATAAATCCCAAATGAACGCGAATGGGCTAACAATGGGTCCCAAATGGACCTAATGTTTCCCAGACTTTATATTTATATAGCTATATTGCTATGGGGTGGGATATTTAATATTTTTTGGGTTTTTAACATAGTTTTTGTAGAATAGGGGTGGGGAAATGATTTAGGGAGCTATATAATAGGGTTAGATGTTAATATGAGTTCTATGGAATGAAAAGGAATGGATGCATGCTGAGTTTATATAATGGAAACTTGAGCATAGGGAAATGAATGGATTGTGGAAAAATCAAATTTACACAAGAAATGTGGCTTCTTTTCACTAAGTTAACTCAGATGTAAACTTGGTTTTTAATAAGAATAGAGTGAAACTGGACTATTTGGGAAAATCCCAAGGTCCTTGAGGGGATGTTAGTGAATGATTTTTGGGGAAATGAAGGGGAAGTTAGTCATGCTTCCCTGTTGTACCATCAAATAACTGCCATGGTGTCAATGCCATAAGTGAGATAAGTCCTTCTTGACAAGACCACAAGTGATTACCTCCTTGCTTCTGCAACCTCAAACTACCTACCCAGCCTAATACACCTAAAAAATTTTCTTCCTTTGCATTGAGTGCATTTGAACTGGCAAACCCTGATTGTCCTCTTTTCTTTTGACTGTCCTCCTATCTAAATGTATCCTTATCTCTTCCAAAGGCCCAGATTAAGTAGTTGGGTTCCTTAAATTCTCTGCCTAGCTACTCATCTGCCAAGCTTGAACTGTTTGGACAAATATTCTTTCTCTATGAAAAACTATATGCAAAAACTATATGAAAAACCCTCGGCGTCAAATAAGGTATTTATTATGAAGCGTTTATTTAATATGAAGATGTTAAAAGGTGGATCTATTGTTGATCATTTAAATGAATTTAATACAGTTATCAGTCAGTTAAGTTCTGTAGGGGTAACTTTTGATGATGATGTTATGGCTCTGTTATTTCTGTGCTAATTGCCAGAAAGTTGGAATGGTTTAGTTATGGCCATTGGTAACTCTGTCTCTGGATCTATTACTTTAAAGTTTGATGATGTTGTCAGTGCAATCCTTAGCGAGGAAATGTGACGGAAAAGCTCTGATGAGACATCAGGTAATGCTTTGATTGTAGAGACTAAGGGAAGAAAAATAGAAAGAGGAAAGAGCCCTGGATATCATAGTAAGTCAAGAAAAGGAAGATACAAGTCCAGACCAGGGATAGTGTGTTGGAAATGCAGGAAAAAAGCACACCTGAAGAAAGATTGCAAGTCTCGAAAGGGAAAAGAAGGAGACGTGCAGGAAGAAACTAATAATGAAGCGAATGTAACAGGTGATGTGTTGTAAGATGCTTTGATTCTTTCATTAGAAAACATTATTGATGCTTGGGTGGTAGATTCAGGGGCCTCATTCCATGCCACACTTGATAGGAAACATTTTTATGATTATGTTCAAGGAGATTTTGGATAGGTTCGATTGGGTGATGATAAACCCTGTAAAATCACTAGAATGGGTACAGTTTTTCATAAAACAACAAAATGGAAATTAGTGGCTATTGAAGGAGGTAAGGCATGTTCCAGATCTGAAGAAAAATCTGATTTCAACAGGGCAGTTGGGAGGTGAAGGTTGCATAACTACTTTCATAGATAAATCCTGGAAGGTCACTAAGGGATCCCTGGTAATAGAAAAAGGAGGAAAGTTTGGTACATTGTATTTATGCAATGGTATTTCTAATTCTGTTAATGATTTAACCTCTAAAGGAGAATATACGAAATTGTGGCATCATAGGCTCGGGCACATGAGTGAGAAGGGGATGTAGATTCTTCACTCAAGAAACTTGTTGCTAGGTTTGAAGCATGTTGATTTAAAATTCTATGAGAATTGTGTTTATGGAAAACATAAGAGAGTCAAATTCCTTAGAGTTGGGAAAGAAAAGAAGAATGAAAAATTAGAGATTGTGCATACAGATGTATGGGGACCTACTAAGGTATCATCACTTGGTGGCTCTCGTTATTATGTTACTTTTATTGATGATGCAACTAGAAAAACATGGATTTATTGTATTCGAAAAATAATCTAATGTATTTGATACTTTCAAGAAATGGAAAGATTTGGTTGAAAATGAGACAAGGAAAAGGTTGAAGTGTCTCAGATCAGAAAATGGAGGTGAATATTATAGCAAAGAGTTTGATAGGTACTATTCAGGAGAAATGGAATTCATAGAGAGAAGACAGTTCCAGGAACACCACAAGAATGGTTGGTGTGTCAGAAAGGATGAACAAGACAATCATGGAGTGTGCAAGGTGCATGAGATTGCATGCAGGATTTCCTTTACAATTTTGGGTAGATGCTATAGATACTGTTGTTTATCTAAGAAATAGAGGGCCTCCAAGTTCCTTGGATGGTGGTATTTCAGAGGAGGCATGGATAGGTTAAATGGTAAACTACTCCTTTTTAAAGACGTTTGGTTGTGAAGCCTTTGTCCACATTAATAAAGAAAATAGAATAAAGCTTGAGGCAAAATAAAAGAAATGTACCTTTATTGGATATGGTGTTAATGATTTTGGTTATCGCTTTTATGATTATGAAAAGCACAAAATCATTAGGAGCAAAGATGTCATATTCAATGAAAAGTTTTTGTATAAGGATCAGCTGCGGGAAAAGAAACATGAAAAAGAAAACAGAGAAGACACAATGCTTAATGAGATCACAAAAAAAGTGATGGTGCCTGAAATTCATAATGATCAATAGCCAAAACACCAACCACAACAGAAAAAATCACCTCAAACACCTGAAAGTAGTGTTCGAAGATCTACTAGGATAAGTAGACCCCTTGATTGATCCTCTTCTTCATTATGTTATGTATTGTTGACTTATTGTAGTGAACCAAAATGTTATGAAGAAGTAGTGCAGGTAGAAACCAGGAAGAAGTGGGAGCAAGCCATGAAAGAAGAGATGGACTCCTTAGCACATAACCAGACTTGGGACTTAGTCAGGTTGCCTGCAGGTAAAACAACATTGCAGAATAAATGGGTTTACAAGTTGAAGGAAGAAGATGGAGGTAGAAAGAGGTATAAAGTTAGACTTGTGGTGAAAGGGTTTGCACAAAACAAGGGTATAGACTTTGATGAGATATTTTGTCCTATTGTTAAAATGACTTCAATCATAACTATTTTAAGTCTAGTAGCAGCCGAAGATTTGCATCTTGAGCAGTTAGATGTAAATACAACTTTTCTCTATGGGGATTTAGAGGAAGATATATATATGCAACAACCACAAGGATATGAGGTAAAAGGGAAGGAAAAAATAGTGTGTAGGTTTAGGAAGAGCTTGTATGGCTTAAAATAGGCTCCAAGGCAGTGGTATCTAAAATTTGACATGTTTATATCTGAACAAGGTTATACTAGATGTCACCTTGATCATTGTGTTTATCTCAAAAGGCAAAACGATGGCAGCTATATTATATTTATATTGTATGTAGATGACATGCTTGTTGCAGGTTCTAACATGCAAGAAATAAATGTTCTCAAAAGAAAATTGGCAAACTCATTTGCTATGAAGGATTTGGGTGTTGCAAAACAAATCCTTGGTATGAGAATAACTAGAGACAAGAAGAATCGCAAATTAACATTGTCTCAAAGTGAGTACATATAAAAGGTGTTGAAAAGGTTTAATATGCAAAATGAAAAACTAGTTAGTATACCTTTGGCTAGCCATTTCAAATTAAGTAAGGAGGAGTGATCCAAGGCTTAGGAAGAAATGGCTCATATGTCTAAAGTTCCATATGCATCAACAGTTGGAAGCTTAATGTATGCAATGGTATGCACAAGTCCTGGTATTGCACATGTAGTGGGATTTATAAGTAGGTACATGAACAATCCAGAAAAAGAACATTGGATGGCGGTGAAGTGGATTCTCAGGTATTTGAAAGGTACCACAAATCAAGAATTATGCTTTGGTGGTTCAAACATTGATCTACAGGGATATGTTGATGTAGATATGGTGGGTGATAGATAACAGGAGAAGCACAACAGGGTATGTGTTTACTATAGGTGGAATAGTTGTCAGTTGGGTCTCAAAACTACAAAGTGTTGTTGGACTTTCAACAACAGAAGCAGAGTATGTTGCTACTATAGAGGCTAGTAAAGAAATGATGTGGTAACAAAGGTTTCTGGATGAATTGTGTAAGAAGTAGGAGTTGGGCAAGTTATAAAGTGACAACTAGAGTGCCATACATCTTGCGAAGAACTATGCATTTCATTCCAAGACTAAACATATACATCTCAAGTACCATTTCATACAACTAGAATTGGAAGATGGGTAGTTGAAGCTGGAAAAGATACACACTAGCCAGAATCCTGCAGATATGTTAACAAAAGTTGTAACCAGGGGGAAACTGAGAATTTGCTCAGTTTCAATTGGTCTTCAAGTATGATGAAGAAGATGAGAAATAGTCAGTTCTAAAGTGGAGTCGATGTCCAGCAAATGAAGCAGTGGTGGAGTTGCTATAATCAGTATCCAAGTGAGAGATTGTTGGGTGTGGAGCTTGATTATCTTCTGTATTCAAAGGTATCACCGCATTGGACCCCAGTTCGTAATGGGGTGGCAATGCCGCCCATAAAATATTCATTGTAAGGGGGTCTAGGGGGGTGGCTGCGACCTTTGGGAGCCCCCCCTGGCGGGGGGATTGGGGGTAGCGCCCCTGAAGCTATGAATAGATGTAAATTTTCCTTCTTGTACTTTTGTAGTCAATTTGGGTCGTTCATTAGGTGGAGATCTGACGGTGGAAGTTATGTTTAATTTAGGGTTTTTTTCCCTAGAAGGCAACCCATCACTATATATGAGGGAATTGTATTGCATCTATATATATCTGTATTTTGAGTGAGGAAGAGAGAGGAGATTGAGAGTGAAGAGGGAATTACAATGAATCTATTGTAGGTTGTATCTCTTCAATTTGCTGGATAATATAAAAGGAAGGACCAGATATTTCTCTTTGGACGTAGCCCAAACTGGGTGAACCACGTATATCTATGTCTCTCTTGTTTTATGCATTTTTTGTGTTTATATTTCTGCAATATTTTATGTGTTCCATTGCTCTGTGATATATAATTCTCTAACAAGATGCTCGCGACAGGTATTATTGAACTGGTGGAAGAATCTGAATGGGTAAGCCCAATAGTGGTTCAGGAAAATAAATAGAAGGAATAAATAAGGATATGCGTAGATCTCAGGAAATTGAATGATGCTTGTGTGCATGATCCTTTCCCGACCCTGTTCACTGATGAGGTCCTGGATAATGTAAGCAACCAAGAAGCATACTCTTTCACTGATGGGTTCTTTGGGTACCATTAGATCAAAATCACGCCTGAGCATAGAAGCAAGATGACCTTCGTGACAGAATGGGGATGTTTTCAATACACCGTAATGACTTTTGGGTTGAAGAATGCACTGACGATATTTTCACGCGTAGTCATTGCGATATTCAAAGACTTCATTCATAAATCTCTCAAGGTATACTTTAAAGATTGGATAGCGTTTGGATTGGTCAAGTGTCATGTGGCAAGTCTACGCTTGATGCTAGATACATGTAGGAGATATCAAATCATGCTAAATATGAAGAAGTGTCTATTTTGTGTCCCTTTTGTATCTTGCTGGGTCATGTGGTATGCAGACAAGGATTGATGGTAGACCCCGCGAAGATCTCAGTGATAATCAACTTGGAGGCACCGAGGAGTGTGAAATAGCTTCATATAACTCTATGGCATACTGGATACTATAGAAAGTTCATCAAGAGCTATGCCCATATCGCCACACCTATGCAAAAATTGTTGAAAAAGGATACTACGTTCTATTGGAATGATTAATGTCAAAAGAGATTTGATGTGCTGAAAAAAAAATGGTCGCCGTGTCGATCCTAGTGTTAGAGTCGGTTTGGTTATCCCTCCATCAGAGATCAAAACTCTTTTTTCATTTCATGTTTAGGTGTCCCATCAATTTCGATCAGTTGCATTTCGTAAGGCATGCCATAAATCTGACGGAAAGGTTTGTGTCACTCATTCCGCTTGTGCTTGGCACTGCTGGCTCAGGTCTATTCATAAAAATTAAGTCTTGAAAGGTCATTTGCTAGAGGGAGGTCCTAGATAGGTGGTTATCTCAAATATTTTTATCATTATATGGATAGATTAGGAATTCTCTTCAAAACTCTGTTTTGAAGATAAGTCGACATTTCATTTTTTGTAATAAATTTTCAAAAATTTCAGTTCTTGAATTGTCCAAGCACAGCCCTGGTCTCCTTTGCCAGATCATATCACAGCTATCCCTGCAAAAATCAACAAAATACTATCAGTCCAAACCTCAAAAGAAGCAAGAGAAAGTCAAAAAGCAGTATTGTATTAAAAGATCAAAGGTGAAAAAGTGCCAAACATTATAAAGTGGGTTATTGAACCAATTTAAATCAAATCTGATTTGGTGAGATTTTTTCTTCACATATAAAAGAGGCAAACAACTTCATTTGTTCAAAACTTCAAAGGTAGAAATCGTGTTTGAGTTTGTGAAGGCCGAAGTCGTGTTTCAAACCCGTGGACAACATTTGGAGGCATGTGCTACGCGTTGGGTCTGTGCACTACTCATAGAGTGCGCGCTACGCACTGGGCCTCACTGGCCAGTGTAAAAAAACTAAGGCGCTAGGCACACAGGTGTGCACTACGCGTTGGGTTCGGGCGCTACGCACTCAGTCACAGCCCCAAAAAAAAAAAATTAATGCGACCAGATCTTGCCAAATCGACTCCAAAACTTGCAAGTAGGTGTTTCATGGCTGCTCAGTCAATTCTAAATTGTTTGTAGCGTGTTTGAGGTGCAAAATTTGATGTATTGGGTGTAGAAAAATGAAACCCTATGCTCATACCCAAATCATTCCTTAGGGTTTTTTTTTTTTAAAAGACATGTGGGTAGCTTTGTGAAGATTTTCCCATTATCCATTGGTGAAATACAGTCCCATACTCATTTGTCAAGTTTTAGCCAACATCACAAAGGGTGCACTTCACATTTTTGTTCATTTGTCAAAACTGTCCTTGTGATCAAAACAATGACTGTTTCATGCCAACACACTGAAACAGAGTTATTACCATTATGGCTTAATTCTTATGATGCTTCGGTAAACATATTTCGGTTTTGAGTATGCATTGAAATTCTGATTTCAGCACCCCTATATCAACATACATATTGCAGGCATTGTATTTTCAGATCCATGTCAGACACAGATTCAATTTATGAGCAGGAGAATGACAGTGATTCCACAACAGAGGGTAATGTGCCACGGAGGCCTCGCAGAGGTGGTAAAGGTGGTAAGCATCTCAGGGAAGAACCCACTTCTTTGGTTCAATTGCAGGCTTGCTCGCTTGCAATGGATTGTTTTCGTCTTCAGTCATGCTATCACTATTATGAGATAATTTCAAAAATTCAACATCATCATGAACTAGCTCATTTGTTTGTTCTACATTTACATGATGGCCATGTAAACCTCGCCGGAGTTGATTTCATTTTGTCACCAGAGACTATTGCAGAGGCCACTGGGATACCAAATATTGGAGAGAAATGGAATAAGCGTCAGCAGTTAGAGAAATCCTACTATGAGCCGCACATCAAACCTGGATATATGAGGCACCTGAGCAGGGTTTTTCCTTTCCAATACCTGAGTGATCAGTTTTCACCTTTGATGAAACTCATCATTTGGTATTTCAGTTGTGAGGGCATATTCTCGCGTCTTTATGCGTACCATGTCCGTTTGTTGATGCATTTTACAAGGGTACGTTTGATGAACTTTCCATACTTCATGTATCGCAACATAGAGAGGATGGTTGTTTTAGTACAAAAGAAGACCCCAGCAAAGTAGCATAGAAGTATTTATCATTACGCACTGATCAAGATCGTAGTGGTTCATCAGTTGGCACAGCAGGGCATTACCTGGGAGGATTTTATTTCTCGGCACTTTTTCACAGCGCCACAACCACCTCCGGAGATAGTTCATGATGAGGGAGAGCCTTCACATCAGTTTGACATTCCTGAGACTGATCATGTCAATGCTCTGGTGTATGTGACATACCAGCGAGGCCACAGGGCCTTATTTGCATCTACACGATGAGTACTATCTCCACCCGGGGTGGAAGGGGTATCGTTGACTCCATCAGCAGCACAAGTATTATCTCCACATGATGTGGAAGGGGTCTCACCTTCTTATTTAGCATAGGTACAAATCCAGGACAGGGGCAAGAGACCTATGCATGATGAGGGTCCTTCAGGAGGCCAGGACACTGATTTCACGATCATTGATGTTGATGCGAGCTCTCCTAGCTCGGAGCTAAAGGAGATCATCAGGGAGAAAAAAGCTAAGAATGACTCACTGAGAAAGAAATTGCAGATGGCTAAGTGGGTGATAAACTACTTGGAGCAGCGTAACAAACAGCTAGAGGATGAACATACACTTTATGAGTTGCGCCAAATCTGTGAGGATCGAGAATTGACCCAAAAGAGACCGGGTGATATGACACCAGCTGATCGAGAATCTATGCTCATCCATGTTAACACTCATCTGGAGAAATTTTTGGAAAAGGCCAATAGAGACAAAGACATGCTTCATCATATGAAAAGTCATTATTGGGCTCGTATGCATGTCTGCAAAGCAGAAAATGAAGATTCTAAAGAGGCGGTTGAGCAAAGCACTAAAACGGCGGAAAAAGCCTGATCCACTCCAGATTTTGGATAAGGCTTCGTTGGCTGGACATGATACATGATGGAGGGTCTTCACTCCGAATTTGAGCAAATTCAGAGAAATGTTTGTCATTTTGAAAAATTTTGGCCTAAAAATAGGTTTTTTCAGCTGAACGCGTAGCACGTCGACGCGCTCGCTTTTGATTGGGACACTTTCTGAAGGAAAAATTTATATTTTTGGGTTTTTCATGGTGCTTTATGCATGCTCAGCTATTGCCGAAGAATTTCATCAAGTTCTGGATGATCAAAGGGCCCAAAAACACCATGAAAACCACTTTGTTGCCACCTTTTGCTCCAGCAGGAAGTACTTCTGGGAGAATGCAATTTTGAGGGCAAAAATGAGCTCCAAATTGGGAAATTCCACTTGGGTTGGAAAGTATACATCTAGGGATTTCCAACGAGCTATCATGAGCTCAATTTGGATGTTAGGAAGTGCCCCAAAAATAGGCTGAAAGGTGCGCTATGCATGGAGATCAGGGTGCTACGCATAGAGGTTTTTGATCAAATTTTCATCCTCCAGCTCAAGAATTCGGCCAGTTTTCACCAGTTTTACTTCTTGATGTAATTTTTTCCTTCTCTTGATGTAATTGACTGAACATGATGTAATTTTGGCACCTAGTTACTTGTTCTAGAAGATTCATTCACCAAAGAGTGAAAATTTAATGAATGAATCAGTTTCCTATCTTATAGAGGCAAGTTGTTTTGATTGCCTAGATTGTAGTGCTTTGTTTAGAGTTGGTTGAAACAGCTCCTAGGATGATGAGCTCGACCTCTAGAGGCAAGAGAATGGGTTGGCTTTCCTATATTATGTATTTTCTAAGTCATTTTCAGGGTTGGACTTTTGGGAAAAGCCTAGACTATATTGTACATTGTATCTTTACAATTTTGGCAAAGGAAAGACCAGGGTTTTGCAGCACTGTTTGGGATTCACGTGGCTTTATGTGTTGATGGTGTGCTTATTTCAGTATATGTAAGTTGTTATGTGTATCATTTTCCTTCTCTCATCTTCTGCAATTGAACAAATGAAGTGTTAAGGTAGAATCCATAATTTGTTATGCTCTGCCTTTAAGTTTGTTTCATTTTCCATGTTTTCATCTGTTTAAGGAGAATCCTTGAAAGCTTCTTGCTCTCCTTAGCTCCTCGCCAGTATGATCTATGCATCTCTTTCACTTTAAAAGCATCAAGACAATCACCTTCCTTTCCCCAATCGGACCTCTGCAAAAACTGTGTCTCATCCCCTCACCCAAAATTGCCTTTCCCTTAGATTCAACAAAAACCCCAAAAAATCAACTTCAAACTCCTTGTACTTCATACCTAGCATAAAATTAATTACCAATTTAGTCATCTCGAGCCTCATCGATTACCTTTTTCCGAGATTGACCTAGAGAGAGCCCTCTCCTGTCCTCGTAGGGCTAGCTACGAGGCTGAGCATGGTTTGATGTAGCCTTGAATTTTACCTTATTTAAGCCTAAGGTAGATTTGAGCGCTAACACCTGGTCTTCTCGGATTGGAATAAGGAATTTCATGTGCACATGGATGCATCATGTATTGTGCTAGGGGCCATACTGACACAAGTTGATGAGGAAGAACTGGATCATCCTATAACATTCAAAAGTAGGAAGCTCTCTAAAGCAGAGAAAAATTATTCCAAGACAGAGAGTGAAGGATTAGCTATGGTGTACGTGCTCCAAAAGTTCAGGCATTATTTTTTGGGTGGACACTTTAAGATGTATACTGATCATTCCACATTGAAGTACCTAGACAACAAGCCTGTGTTGGGGGGAAATATGTAGGTGGTTGCTGTTGTTCTAGGGGTATGAATTTGAGGTTATTGTAAATCCAGGACAATTGAATGTGGGACCTGATCATCTATCGCACATTAAAACTGGAGAGGAACCTACTAATTTAGAGGAAGGACTTCTTGATACCCAAATCTTTGTAGTGCACATCATAAACAACCACTTTGAAGATATTATCCACTTCTTGATGATAGGATCGACTCCGGAAGGTTATACAAGTCAACAAAAGAAGGAACTGGTAGTGCGAGTAATAGAATTTTCTATCATTGCAGGGCACTTGTACAAAATGAGGTCAGATGAAATATTGTGACGTTATGTGTCTGACTTTGAATGAAGCAAAATCCTCACTGAGGCTCATGTAGGAGCCGCGAGAGGACATTATGCAGGGAAAGGAGCAATGCAGAAGATTCTACGTGTTGGGTTGTGGTGACCAACCATGCATAAGGATTAGAAAGCATATTGTAGGGCATGTGATGCATGTCAAAGGACTGGCAGGCCGTCATGGAGAGATGAGCTGCCTCTGATGTTGTAGGTGATGTTACAACCATTCAAAAAATGGGCAATTGAATTTGTGGGACTAATTCAGCTACAAGGAAAGCAGATAGGTGCATGGTACATCATCATCGTGACTAAGTATTTGATGAGATGGGTGGAGGCATAGCCTATGAAGGACTACATAGACACAACAATAGCAAAATTTATTTTTGAGTATGTCCTAACGAGATTTGGGTGTCAAAAGATCTTGATGAGCGATCGCGGAACACAATTTCTTAACGAAACAATCAGCACGTTGACAGAGGAATTTTAGGTGTATCATCAGAAAAGTATGCATTATCATCTACAGGCTAAGAGGACAGTGGAAGAGTTCAATAAGATACTGGATAGTGCATTGACAAAGGTCTGCAATGCTAAGAGAAATGACTAGAATGTGCATTTACCTACGGTGCTATGGGCCTACTGAACGATTTGCAAGAAGATGAATGGATAAACACCTTTCAAACTCATGTATGGCGTAGAAGTTGTGATTCCAATGGAATACATTGTACCTAGTCTGCGCATAGTGGCACTCACAGGAATGGTGGATCACGGAGCCTTGGAAGAGAAGTTTGCGTAGCTAGTGGAGCTTGAGGAGGATCGATTTCTAGCTGGATTTCATCAACAAGTTCAAAAGGAGCACGAAAAGGCATGGCATGATCGGCACATCAAACTTTGCACCTTGAAGGTAAATGACCTGGCGTTGTTATATGACAACAAATTTGATAAATTTCCAAGGAAATTTAGGATGCACTGGTTAGGGCCGTATGTCATCAAGGAGATTAACGATGGTGGAGCATTTCAGCTGGTCAAATTGAATGGAGAACCCTTCCCAGGGAAGGTGAATGGCATCTAGGTGACTATATGAGGGAAGCATAGTCTTAGTGCTTCAGGCAGGTGAAAGGAAGTGCGGGACTATAAACTACACTGCCCGGGTCAGAGAGCTATCCGATGAGGGAAATTCACAGAACAAAGAAATGCCACAGAGCCTGTAGAAGCATGCAGGGAGCTGCGTTACCAAAGGAAAAACTGCGCAGGATAGCCAGAAAGTGATTGTTAAAGTCATTGATCATGATTTGATGATGAAAGAACAACCAAATGGAGTGCGGGGCGGCATTTAAGTTAGAATTTGTGGACCAGATCTTTGAAAATCTGCCACCAATCTAGCATTAATGAACTGATTGTGGGGGGAACGGTCAGATTTGAATTCGAAAATGCCCATAAATTACAAAGGGTTTCCTAGTAGAAAACACTTGGGATTTTGAGAATTTAGGTGTTGAGCTCTTAGGCATGCATGAACCGTGAAAACTTTTAAGCTTTGATAGCGAGTTCAACATTTTAGAAGTTACCAAAGGAGACACAAGAGTTTCTGAATAGCATCATGTCGACGCCAGCTGAGACTGTAAATCTTGGAGAAGTAATGACGACTGAAGGAGCTATTCTAGGGGTAGGCATGGTAGCCGAGGGAGCTGTCATGGAGGTTGTAACTGTGGAAGTACCAACTGAAGTACCTAAGTCACCACGGTCACCCAGGCCAAGGCCTACCCCGAGCAAGAAGAGTCTGAAGAATAAGAAAGGCAAGCAGGTCTTGACACTGCAGCCAGTACATGCATCACCTAGAAAGCACCCATAGAAGGATAAGCCTGCCATGCAGGAAAAGGGCAAGTTGGTTGACTTAGAGCTGCATGAAGAGGTCGAAGAAATCCCCATGGATGATGAGGATAT
The DNA here is from genome assembly GCA_000404065.3 of Pinus taeda. NCBI lineage: Eukaryota > Viridiplantae > Streptophyta > Pinopsida > Pinales > Pinaceae > Pinus > Pinus taeda. The sequence continues at coordinate 145,927 of APFE031606108.1, read as the reverse complement.
TGTGATGGAAACAAAGGATGTTGAGGTTGAGGGGTCTGACCCCATTTCTAGACTACTTGAGTACATTCATCCGTGCAAGGGTAAAAGGAAGGTGCCAAAGGATATTGATGAAAGTAAGATCATCCTACACACACCCCTACTGCCAAATAAAATTGTCTTTGAGGGACCACACTTGGGGCGTGTCCCCCTTTTAAAATTGGAAGACTGGGATTTAGATGACACTGATCATTTCCCTCATTTAGCGATAGACCAACTTATGCACCGTGTCTTCCACAAAAACACTGGAGTTGCCACTTTGGAGCTGAGGAAGTGGCTGAAAGGCGTGGACAAGGTAGGCCCACTAAACTTGATGTGGGTGCCACATTATAACCGCATGCCCATCACAATGATCGTGATCAAGCAACTATTGTGCTTGGTGCACGATGGATGTCTGTGGCTAGAGGAGATGATACCCATCAATGACATGCTGATCCATAGGGTCATGTGGCTGCCGCACTGAGGTGAAAATATAGCCATGGCATTTGGTGGAAAGGCCGGTGAGCATGCCCTTGTTGAGGCGATGAAGGAAAAATTCAAGCTAGTAAAGAAGTTGCACAATTATGCCATGAAGAGTATCTGTGACCCCACTGTTAAAGTAGTGATGCAAATCTTGGCAGGAAAGGTCACGAGGAAGTGTCGTGCAGATGAAGTGTTGGCACCAGTGATAGCCTTGGTAGCCCAGTGCATGGAGGGCACATAGTTTAATTGGGCATGCTACCTCTGCTGTGAGTTCCTTGTGAACTTCTACGAGGAACAGGATTATAGTGAGACATTCCACTATGCATGGCTATTGTTGTCCATAGTGTTGGTTGCGTGGGAGCTACCTAAGGATATCTAATTTCCTTTGGTCGTGCCAGACCTACAAGAAGCATCGAAGTTTGCTTCACTGTGGGCTACGAAGTATCCTCAGCGGATCAAGGATAACAAGATCTTTTGGACCTTGATGGAGATGAGCATCCATATGGCCATAAATCGCAAGCCGCTGTTGTCACCAACAAATTTTGATAAGCTGCAGGAGTATGTGGAATTCAAGGCCGAATTCCACCATGTCTCAATACATGAATGAAAGGACCTTGAATAGAAGTGGCAGAACCTACCATACTTGGCCACAGATGACGTGATTGCAGTTTTCCTCGACTGCTAGCCAGCAGATTGGCATACTGCCACAGACTTGAGAGCGGGATCTAGCAAGTCTACCGCACAACAAAAGAAGGAATAAGCCAAGCTGAAGATGGAACAGTTGGTTGCAAATAAAATAAAGGAGACCATGGATAAGGCCAAGGCAGAGTGTGCCGATGTGAAGCAGATAAGTGGCAAGCAGAGGAAGAGGAGCACGACTCTAATCGGAGTTAGAAGTTGCCTTCCATGGAGCAGGGAGGAGCGAACCCAACGATGACTCCATTCCGCACCAAGTGCAATAGAGATCAAAGTAGGGCCATGGAAGAAGTCCAAGGCTAGGAAGACGTCTCTTGACGCGATCTCCTCAACGAAGGGGGACTTGAATGACATAGGTGATACGGTGAGGGATGCCACTATGAAATTGTTGTAGTAGTTCAAGAATAAAAAATAATAGGCTTTGGGTGCTATCCAGACAAGTCTGCGTGATATATAGATCCACACATCACATGTATAGACCGTTGTGGAGTCAACCAATTTAGCACCTGACACCTCCGAACTTGCATGAATGTTGTGCACATGGGATCCCCGAGAAATAGTGTGGCCGGATGGAGCACTGGCTACAAATATAGAAGCTTACAGACTCGCTATTAGCACCCTCAAGGGAGTTGGACTTAACTTGGCTGTGCTTCCTAGTGAGGTGCTTCGCATTTTGTGGGATGGTGTGATCGCAGAACTACGGGCTCGCGAACACTGCGCATCACATGTAATCAATTAGCAGAAAATCAAAACTGCTTAGATGGTTGTACAATGAGACTCTGCCATTGACCTCATGAAAGACCTTACAGACAAGAGTCAACGCATGGCTAAGGTCGTGGTTAAGGCATGCAAATCTGCCCCGGAGCTAGACATTCCTGAGGCTGAGCCAGTTGATGTGCAGGTTCGGAAGCTTGTTGCTGGAGTATGCGACACACACACAGAATTGTCAAAGGTCCAGTTGGAATTGAACCTCAAAATTGTAGAGTTTCATTTGAAGGACGAGCGTTCGAATCCATTAGAAATCAAAGAACATTGTGAGCCAGCTGTGAAAGATGCCATAGTAGCAGTAGAAAACATAGTAAAGGACTACATGACACTCTTCGAGTAGTCGCTAGCGGTGATCACCAACCTAAAGGAAGACCTCACTGTGCAGAGGTTGGCAAAGTTGCAGGAGGCAAAGGCTTTGAAAGAGTAGGTAAATGCAGCTCAGCACAAGGAAGTAATGCTGAAGGCTCGCTTACAGCCTTGGTTGGAAGAGGCCTATTTGATCATGGTCATAATTGAAGGCAAGTTGGCTAGTCTGCAGAAGACTCAGCAGAAGATTTAGTCAGACGGTGCAGGGCCAGCAACAGAGCAGCTGGTCGAGGAGATGAAGCAGGTGGAAACACAGTGTACCGCTAAAGTTTTAGTAGTCCAAGTCGATCTAGGAGGTCTTCACGACAAGATATCCACACCAGCTAAGTGACTCGAGGGCGATTCACCATGTTTGTATTGGGCGCCTGTTGGGAATGGTCCCGTGGGGTCATTATTGGGACTAAAATCCTAAGTTTAGGGAAGAAAGCCTGAATTTTGTACAAAGGAATGTAAAATCTCTTCATTTTGTGGCCGCGGAGTGCAAAGATCGAAAGATTCAAAAAAGGTTTATGCCCTTAGTTTAGATAGCTTGTGTCAGCTATAGAGATCTACCCTTGGTCTGCGAACCATGGGATTGTATAAAAAGGGAGTCTTAGAAGTAGATTTCGAAAAAAATTGGAAGTGCTTGATGAGTCTGTGAAGAGCTAAGAGTGAGAGTCTTAGTGTAGGAAGAGGCTCTGCAGCTGAGTGCACAGAGGCCTAGGGTAGAAGTCCACAACTGAGTGCGTAGACCCCTGAAGCTGTGTGTGCAGGGAAGATAGAGTCTGTATTGAAAATCTGAATCGTCAATAAAGAGAAGTATTTTGAAATTACTGTGTATTTTTCCTCTATGGATTGCATGTGATTATGTAATGTTAAGTTCTAGGTTTATGTTGTAATGATAATTTTATGTGTTAATGTATATGTTTCTATCTGTTATATGAATGCAAATAAGGATATATGTTTACGTGAAGATAATCTTAATTGCATGGTAAAATTGGCGAACACTTAAGATAATTCAAGAAATTAAACAAAAATGCAATAACAAAGGCGCGTAGGTACCTCAACCACTGGTTAGGGTTGTGCGAAGAACGATCATATACCTTCGTGGAGGCTTTAAGAGATGGAAGAGAAAGTACATCGATAAACCCTAAAGGCTTATCGATCTATGTGAAGGAAGGGTTTAAGGTATAAAACTGACATCACGACCATCTCAGGGTGCAGAAACTTGGTTCCTGCATCCCCCCATACTACTTCAAGTGAGACTTCAGTCTGTGCTCCATGGATTGATGCTGAAAGGGCCAGTAGTGTAGGGATTTGCTTGGATGACTAACGCTGAACCTGGGTTAGGGCCCATCAAGTCAACAACCCTGCTGAATTCTTAGTTCTCAAACCTAAGACCAAGTTCAATGGTTACCCTCTCATCCTTGGAAGGCCATGGTTAGCCACTACTGATGCTTACCTAAGTTGCAAGGCTGGGAATATGACCATTAAAAATAGGCACTTGTTTAAACAATTGGTCGTGTACCCTCCTGCTCAACCATCTCTAGAGCATGACTTACCTTTATGGTTGGAAGAGGAGGAAGAAGATGAAGTCTACTATGCCACCTCTTACCCAATTTATACCCTAGATGATACTATAGGAGGGGGGCAACCTAATGAAGACGACTTGATTGATAAAATCCTCCCAACACCATGTCCCTTGATGAGTTAGTACAGAAAGTTGAAGGTAACCCTTGGATTGATTTGTGCCTAGTTGTCTAAAGTCCTACTCATGTCAAGATGATATAATTTGGTCCAGAAATAACTTTGAAAATCAACCCCTCTCTCTTTGCACATGAGGAAAAGGAGTTACGTGACATGCTCAGAGAGCATCTAGATGCCTTTTCTTGGAGTTATAAGGAAATGAATGCAGTGCCCCCTTTGGTGTGTACTCGCCACATTTACATCAAGGAAGTCTGCAAGCCAGTTTGCCAACCTCATAGGAGAATGAATGTAGCCCTCAAAGATATAGTTAAAGAGAAACTATAGAAGTTATTGAATGCAGGGTTCATTTACCCCATCTCAGATAATGAGTGGGTGTCCCCTCTGGTTCTATTCCCAAAGAAGAATGGAAAATGGAAGATATGTGTGGACTACCTAGAGCTAAAAAGAGCAACCAAAAAATACCATTCCTCTCTACCTTTCATTGATCAAGTCTTGGATGGCCTTTCATGAAAGAATTTATTCTCTTTCCTGGATGGATTCTGTGGTTACAATCAGATCCAAATCAGCCCAAAGGACCAAGATAAAACCACCTTCACTTGTCCTTAGGGTACCATTTCTTATAGGGTCCTTCCTTTGGATTGTGTAATGCCCTGCCACTTTTTAGAGGGAAGTCTTGAGCATCTTTGTGGAGCTATTCCATGAATATGTAGAAATTTATATGGATGATTTCACTCCCTATGGGTGTGATTTCCTAGAGGCTCTCTCTAACTTGGGGAAAGTTAAAAAAAAATGCATTGAAATGAACTTATCCCTTAGTCTTGAGAAGTGTGATTTCTTGATGAATGTAGGGACTCTACTAGGTCACCCAATATCCTAGGAAGGACTACAAGTGGACCCAAATAAAATTGCTATCATAAAGAGGGTTCTTACTCCTCAAAAGGAGAAGGATGTCATAAGTTTATTGGGCTTAGTTTGATACTATAAGAGATTCGTAAAGGACTTTAGCAAAGTAGCCTCACCTTTGTTTGGACTATTGGCCAAGGAATCTTAATCTTTCTGGTCAGAAAGGTGCCAAGAGGCCCTAGAAACCCTAAAGGACAAGTTGACTACTGCACATATACTCTGAGGCCAAAATTGGGCTCTTCCTTTCCACATCCATGTTGATTCCTATGAAAAATACGTAGGAGAAGCTCTAAGCTAGATAGATGACAAGTTACCTGATGCCATTTATTTCATCAACAAAAATTATCCAAGGTTGAATTGAACTATATTGTGACTGAGAAAGAGCTCCTAGTTTTTGTCCATTCCTTGAATAAATTTAGACATTACATTACTGGTTACCAAACCTTTGTACATAATGACCATGCTACTATTACATATTTGATGAAAAATCCTGATGTGAATGCCAAAATTATTAGATGCTTGCTTTTATTACAAGAATTTGATCTAACTACCATTGATAAGCCTGGTAGAGAAAATGTAGTTGCAATTTTTTTTGTCTAGACTTGCTTTTCTTGTAGGTGAGGAAGGAATGGTTGATGATCAGCTACCAGATGATCATTTATTTTTTATTTCAGTTCTCTCTCCATGGTTTGATGACATATCCAACTAATTAGAGGCTGCACAGTTCCCTCCAAATCTATCCTCCAAGGAAAAGAGCAGAATTATAAGAAAGAGTGAACCATTCACCTGGATTGGGGGAAATATCTTTAGGCTAGTCCCAGATCAAATTATGAGGAGATGTTTCAGGGAAGAGGAATTCTTAGACATACTTTGACCTATCACGATGGGCCTTGTGGAGGCCACTTTGCAGCCAAGAGGACAACCTTCAAGGTATTGCAAGCTAGCTACTACTAGCCCACTCTCCGCCAAGATGCAAAAAGATATACCAGTCGATGTGACCAGTGCCAAAGGATGGGTGAACCTACTCCCAGGGATGAAATTCCTTTGCAACCTCAAGTGACTCTTGAGCCATTTGACAAGTGGAGCAAGGATTTCATTGGCACCATTGATCCACCATGAGGCTAGAAAAAGTACATAATTGTGTGCACTGATTATTTGACAAAGTGGGCTAAAACTAAGGCTGTCAAGGTAGAAACATGAGAGAAAGTGGCTAAGTTCTTAAGGGATAATGTGTTTTACAAGTTTGTGTACCCTAGAGAGCTAGTCATTGATCAAGGTGCTCAATTCAACTCACACCTGATTGAGAATCTATTGAGTCAGCATAAGATTCTCACAAAGGTTGTGAGAAACAACAAAAAATATTGGGTTGACAAACTAGTGGAGGCAACTAGGGCCTATAATACAACCTAGAAGACAACCAATAGCTTCAATCCTTATGATTTGGTCTATGGGAAGAAGGCTATGATCTAAATTGAGTTTGAGTAAAACACTTTAAGAATGAAAGCATAGTTGGATTTGGATGTTACAAGGGCACAACAAGAGAGGCTACTTTGGCTCAATGGTTGAGATGAATTCAAGATGCAGAACCTCCTACACACAGAGCTGACTCATGTACAAAGAAAGTTTTTGCATGACAAAAAATCAATGACAATTTTCTTCAAGATGGTGATTGGGATCTGCTATATGAATCCAGGTTCAACGACTTCAAAGGAAAATTGATGACTAGGTGGCTGAGCCCATATCTGATAGTGAAGTGCCATGACAATGGGTCTGTGCAAGTAAGGACCATTAGTGAAGAAGGTATCCCCTTGCTGGTCAATGGATACAAATTGAAAGCCTATAAAATACCTATTTCAAGGGTAGAGTTCATGAGTGCCATCAGTAAGGAAGTTAATGTGCTTGGAAGTGTTTTAGCTTCCACATCACTAAATTCTTGAAGAATTTTTTTTTTTTTTATATGAAAAAAAAATACAACAAGGGACTTAGGTTTTCTATGAGGCACCTGAGGCCAAATTTTGGGTTGAAAACCTTGTTGAGGCAACCCAAGAGTGAAAAAAAGGAAAATAAAAAGATCCCTTGGTGAAAACCTCCCTTGAGGTGCCTATCGCAGACAAACAAGTTGAAAACCTCCTTGGAGGCAACCTATGTGTATTTCAAAAAAAAGGAGAAAAAGAGAAAAGAAAAAAAAACCAAAATAACATGGCAGGGACCTCAAGCCTAACCACTAATAAAATTCTGTGATTTTTGCAGGGTTTAAAAGGAAATAGAGGACACAAATTTTAGAGGACAGCAAGCAAAGAAACACCCCATTATTCCTTCATTCACTTCATATCTCCCATTCCTACCATGTATCCATCATCCATCCTCATTTCCATGCATAGAAAAACTAGTTTGCAGGCAGTTTTCTGACTTCTACAGGGCTTCCTGCAGTTAGTAGAGGAGTTTCCTATAGTACTATAGGATGTCCTAAAGATCTACATGAATGAAATTCTGGTTTGGAAATGATGATTCAGGCCTATTTTTGGTTGAAATAGGGGATTATACACCTCACCACATCTCACCCAACACCAACTCATGACCATACCACCCTCGGTGTCCATCAAAAACCATAGAAAAAATAAAAAATGCAAAATACAAAAAAAGAAAGAAAAAAATAGAAAAAGTCTAAGGGCCATGCCATCATTGGTCTCACTCACCTACCACTCCATCTCCTCC